>MU106238.1:2314-153751 GCA_012274485.2 Sinapis alba
TTTTTTTTTTTTTTTTTTTTTTTGATTGTGCAAACGGGTTTTCAAATTAAAAGGCAAAACTCTCTCTTACTAAAATGTTCTTTCCCTCACCGATCCTTATCTACTGAAACTTTGTTCCAACACTATTTCTTATTTTTGTTTTAGTATATTCTTGTGAGAGTATATGAAATTAATTTTTGATTTATAATAAAGCACACTAGAAATTGACCCGAAAAGAAAAGACATTAGTTCTTCCTACAAGTGGCAAGTCCATGCCAATTCGTGGTATATATGTTTATTGGTTAAATAATTACACAGTACGTTGTGAAACAAAAAGTTTCTATGGTGTAGTGGTTAGCACTCTGGGCTTTGAATCCAGCGACCTGGGTTCGACTCCCGGTAGGACCTTAATTTTTTCCCCTTTTATTATCTTTGTATTGTATCCAAGGATCCTAAGCTAAACCTAGCTGCTGAGTCTATTTCTGACAGGTATAGTGTTAACTTGAGAGATAATGGGTCGCTTTGAGTCCTTTTTTCAGTGGTAGATGATATTAGCCATTTTCGTCACTTAATTATTAAGTGACGGTGGATCAATTTTACAAGGATTGCCGATTGCTATTCTGCTACTGTCTAAAATAGTGTCACTTAAAATGGTAATGCGACTGTTTCCAAGAGTCAAAAGTACAGCTGCCGGTGATAGTCTCCACATACTTGGGTAAGAAGTTAGTTATAGTTTTGACGCAGCTTCTCTGAAAAGAACATGTATTATACAACAAACCAAAAGAAAGAAGTAATAATAGGATGAAGATATTGAACACAATCGTTTGTTTTGTAAATTAAAATAGAATTGGCATCCTTCCCTTCTTTATCTGAATCGATTTTTCATGTGTTGTAGAAACCATTAATTCGAGTTTCCAGTTCTTTTTACAGGACATAAAAAAAAATCAAGAAAACAGATTATTCCTACATATTCAATAAGTTCATCTTGTGTTTTTAATTGGAAAGTTGACCAGCTACTATAATGAAGACTATTCCATTGATTCTCATTATCTTCTTCATACTGACATCATTTCCGGCTCCGGTTAAAGTCGCTGTGGTTTTCTTTCATTTGTTACGCTTTCTTACTATCATTCATTTCATGTTTACTGAAATGGTTTCATGCATAAACAAGGAATATCAAGACCTCGGGGGACCCTGCAGCCTGAACGTGCTTATAATTGCATTCCAGCAATACCAAGAGTAAGAGCAGTCAAAAAATAGGTGAGACCTAGTCTCATCATGTGAACCACACATCAGACAAGTAATGTCAATGTCCTGGTTCCACGCTTTCGCACTAGAAAGGGTGGGGTTTCTGTCTAGCAAGAATAGCCAAGCAGTAACAGAATGCTTAGGCACAATTACAAAGTTCCAAACAAAATGTGCCCAAGGAACCAAAGACCGCGCATGTGCGCTTTGAGCTAAAGCCGTTGCAGATTGTAGAACCAACCCGCCACACAGTATAATCAGGAGCTTGAGAAGGTATGATTGAAGAGATAGCCGACATTGCTAAAACTTGGCGGTCAGAGCGAGCATGAGATAGTGTCAATGACCAGGACCCGTTAGTTATGTAGTCAGAAACTAAAGATCCCGAAGAAATACCAATTTGAGATGGAGCATTTGGACCCAAATAATGAATCAGAGGACCTATGCTGGTCCAAGGATCCCACCAGAAGAAAGTCTCATTTCCTCTTCCAACAACAACCTGAAGGAAAGTAATGGCCAGTGATCTATGCTTAAGCAAGCGGCAGAAAACCCAAGATATTGAGTAGTTTCGATCATCGAGAAACTCAAGATATGTTGGAGTAAACTTGAAGTTAGCTTGAGATGTAAGCTTCCTAATCCTATTGAGTTATTATTATCTAAAAGGATTAGAAAATATCTAATTGTGTTATATCAAATGAGTTTATGAGTTTTAGATTTATATATAAAGAGATGCTAAGGTGTAGCATAACTTAAAAGTTTGTAAAATTGAAAGCTTAAGGTTTTTGAGATAGTTCTCCTTAAGAGAGATTAATAAGAAGAGTTCTTATTTGTGAGTTACTACAAAGTGTGTTCGAGATTTCTTGTGTTCTATAAGATACTTGTTAGTTTTACATATTCGAGATTCAAACTTTATAATAAAAACTGTTAATATGTGCTCTAGATATATTTTACACATGGAATGTTATCCAAATTCATTTGAACTCTTTCAAGTCTATGGAGTGTGAACCAAACATGAATATCACTAGATTTTAAATGTTGTATTCAAATATTCATGAATTGAATAACAATCATTTTCTAATTCTCTTAACGCAGAACCTGTAAATACAATAACAACATCACTAGACTTCAAAATCTTTTACTAAGGAGGGAGGGGGGGGGGGGGGGGGGGGGGGGGGGGGGGTACTGGTAGAAGAGTTATCAAGGAATTGTCAAATTTTAAGATTCCTTTGTTATTGGTTTATGAAATTCTAAAATCTTAATATAATCTATTGTTGTTGGGAGGAGGATTTTAAAATTCAATTCAATTAGTTATCATTAACTTTATAATTCCATTAAAATCTATTGTTATTGGAACGTAAATTTTCTTTTGTTTTTACTCGTAAGACTAAACTTTGACAATATCATATATACCCATAAGATTTTTGAAATCTATGTAATCACACCCACATACAAATACACATAAAATTGAATAATGCAATAATACAAGTCACAACTTTAGCATGATCTATAAACAAAATTTCAGTTCTTTACATGTACGGCTCTTTGATCAACCACTAATAGCATAATATATATTTGTTAATAATTAAACAAAAACTACAAAACTATATCACTATATGAGATTTTTAACAAAAAAACATGTCATCATTAACATGTGTTCTATAAAAGTCTCAAAAACTCAAAAATCTGGTCTTTCTTTTGATAATTTGCTAAGAACAAAAATATTGAAAACTCATTAACATGTGATTTCTCTTTCCCTTTCTCCTGCCACAATTAATTTCTTACATAAAAAATTAATAGAATTCTATACAAGTCAATAACAATTAATGGGAATCTATGTAAAACACTTTGAGAAAATTTGTAAAATCTAGTTAACTTTTAAAATTCTCTCAACTCTTAGAGTTATCAACTTCCACAAAAAGTTCATGTTCCAATAAGAATATTTTAAATAGAATAACCAGTAACGCTGGCTTTAATAAATAATTTAAAATCATTTATTAAACAACTCTAGATTAAAAATCTAAAGAGATAACTTAATTCACTATCCAATAATATCCCCTAAAAATAGAATGAAGATATTGAACAAATCAAGTCAAGATTAAAAAAACAAACATAATTAGCATCATTTCCTTCTTTGTATGAAGTGATTTCCCACTTTTCAAACTTTCATGTATTTTAGGAGCCACTAATTATAGTTTCCAATCTCTTATATAAAGAACATAAAATAAAACGAAGAAAACACACATTATTTCCGCATGCACATGCACATGAAGCTCACTCCACTGATTCCCATTGCCTTCATCATTCTCTTGTCATCATTTCCATCTCTGATTAAAATCGTTGAAGCGAGGGTGGAGATTCCAAACCAATGTGGAGGCGTGCTTCCAAGTTGCATATTTAATCCTTTAAACAATAAAGAATGGCCTGGAAAACCATGGGGCATACAAGGCTGTTGTAAGAGGGTACTTGGCGACGATAATGCTGCTGTTTGTGTACGTCACCTTTTTATATCGAATAATAATCCTAACCTAATAAGAGCGGCTGGGAAAATTTTTATAGAGTGTATGGCTTTTTGGAATTGTGCCAAATAATAACCAATGTATCAAACATATTTTGAAACATTGTATACAAACTATAGTTGGTTTTGATATGGTTAAATAAATCAATAATATTGTTATTGATATTTCCATAGGCATGTCGATTAATTTGAGTCGCCAGCAACCATTTCAGCTTTCATCATTGTGATCTTTATCAAAACTAAACTAGAATTTTACAAATTTAAATTCATACACTCTGGGGAGATAGCGAATTTGAAGGCTTTCGACTACCCCAATATATAACAAAAATGGGGATGTTACATAACTATGCAAAATTTTGTTGTATATCATATTCCATAAATACGTACAATTTGTAATGAGTATAGAGTAAAGCTTGAACGTTTTGGCAAGTAGACGGTTATCAACACTTTTCCCAATTTTGTTGTATTCAATTCATTTTGAGCTCTGATTCTAAAAACCATAATGATGCTACATATTCCACAAGCTCAGGACCATGCTTACTGATGTGATGCAGAGAAAATAATTAGATATATTCTAAATATTATGTTTATCTATCTTATTATTTATCTAGGTGTTTATCTTAATTAGTTAGAATTATCTTAAGATTTTTAATAGTTATAAGTTATTTTGTTTTTATATAAATATAATTCTTTATGCCTACAGTTGTATTCAATTTATGACTGATTAATAAAAAAAAAATCCTAAAGAAGTTTTTATAAACCACTAAAAAGAGTTATCTCAAACCTTAAAGAGATTTTGATTAAGCACTGTGAAAAGTATTCATAAAACCTAGTTTCCAGATATTTTTAGAATCAACGGATCTAGTTCTATCCCTAGAAGCTTCTATTACATCACTTACCTTAAGTATTGTTCGACAAAATGCATGCAACATCATATGGCGTTGAAGAGAAGATAATTTTTAATCATTATTTGAAATTGGATATAGTTGGATTCATATATATTGAATTTACCTTAACCTTCTCGTATAACCAATAGCCACAAATGGCTATAATCTCCTCCAGTTGTTTAGATTAGCGTGAAATAGCCATTTGTAAAAAAAATGAAAATGATAGCTATTTGTAAAAAAAAGAAAATGATAGCTATTTGTATAAAAAGAAAATCGTGATTCGGAAAAGAATAAATTTTATGGCTGAAACTAAGTTCTTAAAAAGGGCGGATATACATGAATATTTTCTTCAAAAAGCTTACTCGGTAGAGGTTTGGGGTTAAAGTATTTGGTTTATTTTATGTATGCCTAAGAAAGTCAGAAATATTGAAGTTTTAAATGCTTTATCTTATACTATTTTTTTGTTTGAAGATATCATGTTGTAAGTTTTTTTGTATAAGATAAACCAATATATTTTATTCTGAAAGAGAGAAAGACTACTACGAACTGCACATATGCCTACAGAAACATCAATAATAATATTAATAGTTTACTTAACCATATCAACCAACTATAATTAGTATTACATTGTTTCGAATATGTTTGCTATATTGTTACTATTTTCTTTTAATTGTATCGTATAGATTTCTAGATCCTTGGACGAAGGACACAAGCAAGGGCGGATGCATTCTGGTGGCACTGGCACCTTCGCTCCAACGATTTTAGTCAGAGCTGGAAACGATGACAGGAGTATGATGAAAGCAATGGGACATATTGAAATGTAACATTTAGCCTATTTCCGTCAAAACTTAAAAAAAATAATATACTTAAATTTTAGAAAAAAAGTTCTAAACTCCATCATTTCAATCCTACTCTATTTTTCAAAAAGTAAAGTTTTTAAAGTAAAAATGTTTGATATTATATTTTCAATTTGTACAGTAAAAAACAAGTTTACTTCATAAATAGAGTAATTCATCTGTATTTATATTTATCATTCTCTTCACTCTACTTTAGAAGAATTTTAGAAAAATGTTCTAAATTTCAGCATCTTCAATCTTATTCTATTTTTCATAAAAAATGTTTAAAATAAAAATGTTTGATAGAAATGAAAATTATTTAAATATTATAGTTTTAATCCTATAAATTTTAAAAAAAAATTACTCAATAAATAGAGTAATTCTTATATTTATATTTTTTTGTTCATTACTCTCTTTCATAATTACTCTACTTTGGAAAAAAATAGAATGATCTATTGAATGGGGTTTCATCATGAAGAAATATACATAAAATGACATATTTCTGAATCTTGACTCATTAAAGATTCACTTCGAAGTTGAACCATCATAATGGAATTCATATGAAGGCAAAACCTTAAATTTTAAATCCAAACCGATTACTAAATCACTAATCCTCTATAGAGTTCTTAATTACCATCTAACGATTTCTCGAACCACGGGCCTAACCACCATACCTGAGAAATACAGAGCAGCTAGCTCCGTGAGGACTATGACTCTATTAGCGAAGTCAACAAGAACAGAGCCATGATGTGACCAAGCCGAGCTGAGGCAAAACCTTGAACTGACAAGTCAACGGGTTACACGTGACTAGTGACTTGCTCGAGTCAGCCCAGTCAACCGAGTCAGCCCAGAGATAGATCAACCCGCTTGAGGAAGCTACAGGTTGCAGCGATCGGAAAGGGAGGAAATCAAGATTGAATCTGAGCCATTGATTCGCATCCATATCATACATATGTATGTAGGCATGCGTGTTCGCCACATGGCGGTGGTAATTAGTCTATGTCCAACTCTTTATTGTCCGATTATTATGATATTATACACTTTAGAAGTAAGAAGTTGATCCGTATAGATTTGCTTGATATCTTACTAATTAGAATTGAACATCTTTTTATATATTAGACATTTCTTATCTAATCTTGATGTAAATTTTTGTTTGATATCTTACAATACCTACATTGGTGATTAACATTGGTCTCTCCGTGGACCTCCACGTTGCCGTTTTCATAATGATCGTGGAGGACGAAGAACCTAAATGTCTCCTTTCTCTAACTAATCTTTTCGTGTATCATACGCTATAATTAGATATCCAAGCATTAAGGTACTGTTGTACTAAGACTTGTGACACGAGTAAAAAGAAGGTGGTGCTTGCTGATATCTACATATAATTAAAGAATATACTTCTATTAATAATTGTGAGGGAGGAAAGTGTTCTTGCTTGTATGATACTCTGTGATGCGACATTATATGTCATTCTAAATGAATGTATGCAAAGTAATCTATAGCAACAGTACATTGTATTCTTCGACTTTATTTTCGAAGGACCACCTCTTAATACTTAAATTTCAGAAAAGAGGGCGTTAGAATCAACTTTTTAGTTTATAAAGATGCTCTCGTATACTTCCACTAATGGGGGAAATAAACTTTTCTAATAGAAAAGGTTGGAAAAATAGGAAAAAAAAAGGTTTGAAAATAGATATTGGTTAGTTTAAGAGATTAATTAGTATATCCAAACTATACCCTTTGCATAAAAGACATGAAGCCGCTTCTCAAACCAACACAACCTAAACAATTTACTAGTGTTAATTACATGTGTTAATAACATGATCAAACCATGCATATTTTCTTGACTCGTACACACCATACATTCCCAAAGTAGGGTTCTTTAATTTACAAATGCCCAACAATCTTAGCATTTTTATATTCATTGAAATCGATAAGTCAAGTATTCAAGGAATAAAAAGCTATATGTATTTTATTATTATTTAAGTAAGAGATCCGTATATACCAAAAAAATTAAGAGCATTCCTATAGAGAATTTTTCTTTTGGAATTCTAAAAATACATGTATGTATATGTATATATAAATAATAGTATTTAATTATATTTATTTTAAAGTTTAGGAATCTCAATTGAAAGTTTCTATTTTTGAAGCTTTTAAAATTTTCAGTTGAATTTTTCTTAATTTTAAAATACATACAATAAATTATTATTCCTTCCGTTTTTAAATGTAAGAAGTTTAAGATAATTATTGATGTTGTAAAATATAAGATGTTTTAAGTAATCTATGTGATTTTCGACTTTATAAAAAACTATACAACTAATTATATATTGTAGTATATTTTACAATTGGTTAGTTTAAATTAATATATATTTTAATTGATACTTTTTAGATATAAATAACTTTTTAAATATAAAAAATTTCATCCAAAATATCTTATATTTAGAAACAGAAATATATACATATATATATTTAGCATTAAAAAAAAAAGAACTTTTCATTGGACATGTTCTAAAGTTTACAGGAATATAACTTTTATCAACTTATTATAAATAACTTTCAAGGATAATGAAACTTTTAAAGAAAATGAATCATAATTCCAGGAGGCAAAAAAAACAAGGGAGGACACCTGCATGATGTCTTACATGGTGTACCACGTGATCAGCAGCCATTACTTTAAATTAAATGCTTACAAACTGAACACACCAGAAATAACGAATGTGTGTGACATCACACAAGAATGTATGTGTAAGCAACCTTTTGTTTGCCCCAGACACTAAAGTTGCTTTATTACTTTCTAAAACAGAACAATGTGAATTGAAAAACACCAATAAAAATAAAACAAATAAATTGAAAATATCAGTAAACAAGAATAATATAGCTAAATTTTGCAGAAGAAATAGAAATATTCAATTTTGGGGTTGTAATTTGTCAAACGAAATTCCTTTTAATGTGAATCAAACCAAGCTTTGTCTACATGATATTCGATAAACAGTGAAATTATCTGAGATGTTTACAGAACATGTTTAACTGCAACCCACGTTTAAGTTTTTTTTTGTCTTTTCGTCTTTGACCTATATACCTATGTTTAACGTAAAAGCAATTTTTATCTCTAGTATGAGAGAAATGATTTAATAACTATCTTCAGATACTAATTTTTAACACAAAAAAAACTATTAGATTAATATTTTATTTTTATTTTATTTTTACTTTTTTTTTGCATTTTAATACTAACTTTTAAGATCTTCATCTATTTCTATAGGGCTGACTCGACACTATTAAAGATCATAGGAAAAAAAAATTTAGACTCTTTATTGCATAAAAAAATTTAAACCTCATAATTATTATCTTTTAATATATTTTTAATGTTATTTTGTAAAAAAATACAGAAATTAAATAATCTTCTTGTTTTTATCTGAGTTTTTAATCAAAATTTTTATATTTACATTTTAAAATACTACATAAATTTAGATTTGGTATAATATATATTAAAAAGTTTTAAAAATAAAAATAAATTGGAATAGGCCCTGGGGGTGCAATAAAATATGGACCATTAACGCCCTGCGTGAAACAAGCAAACTGACCAAGGGAACAAATTAAAGTTATGTTCTATACAAAACTAGACTTTTTATTCCAGAACAATAATATTTCAGAGCGATATACTTGTTTGTAATAATAATAGCTTAATAATCTTTATGCGGCTGTTTATAAATAGATAAAAGGAATACACGAGAAATAAGTGAGAATTTGAATGAGAAGAAAATATGGTTTTGATGGAAATACACAGAATAATAATTGTGCGGTCTAAATTATAACAAAAGTATAAAAATACATATATATAATTTTTTGTTACTAAATCATTATCATTTGAGACTTATGACTCTCTTAAATATACATTTTTTACGTAAACTGAGTTCTCATTTTTCTTTGCTTAAATTTGACAAAATTGGTTGCTCCATCTTTTTTTGTCATCAGTTGAATAAATATCATCTAAAATAGGAAATTACAATCAGTGAACCAAAGAACAACTCCTAAGAGCATTTCCAATGTAAAACTCCATTTTTTCTTCATAAATGGAGTAAAAGTGATTATGGAGTAAAAATGTTCCAACCCCACTTCATTTCTCACTCTATTTTGGAGTGATAAACAAACAAAAAATAGATTACTCCATTTATGGAGTAAACTCCATTATAGAGTGAGAAATGAAGTAGGGTTTGAGCAATGTTTACTCCATATTCACTTTTACTCCAAAATAGAGGAAAAAATGGAATTGGGTTGGAGATGCCCTAAGTACTACCAAAAGCAAATTCTAAGAAGAAGAAAAAAGTACTACAACCCAAAAGAATACATGGCACAAATGTAAGTCAAACAGAGGGATGGATTCAAAAAGTTCCTTCAACCACTTAGGACGTTCTGTTGCAACATATGATTGAGAAAAAAAAACATATTTAGTTACACTCTGAGAGATAAGGAAGATCCTTCTGTTACTTCTCATGTCTTCAAGTTCCAATCTCCACCACTCTAATCTACTTAATTTTTTTAAGCTTTCAGTATTATGGTATCTAAAAGAAGACCACACCTTGGTCTCAAAATCCCTCAATACTAAATCATAAGTTGATCACGCTGTTATAGTATATAATATTTAGGGTCGGTCACGAAATCAAGCAAAACATGAGATTTGCAGCATTAATGTGTATATATATATATATATATTCATGGTAAGATATAAATATTTAAAACTGATTAAATTATAATGTTAATTTGATATTTCATTTTGATATGCTTATGAATTTAAAATTATTTTGTAAATGTATTTAAAATATTACTATAAAAAAAAATTAGTAATAACATTATGTATAATATATTTAATTCATTAAATAGATTATTATAATTAACTCTTATACAAATTATAAAAGTGACATGTAGAAAATTAACTTCTTAATATAGAGACACTTATTAATAATGACTCCACCCTAATTATCTTTTAGTCTTGTAACTCTAGCATATTATGGAAAAGTCTTGGTATTAACCTCAGCAATTAGTAGTCCGTTTCAAAACCTCAACAATCTATCAAAATGGCTACTGAGCTAGAAATTTACTATTTAAATTGCAATTAGAATCCGAAGGGCAACATACAAGATAAATGTGGAACAATTATGGTGCGGTCTTAGTAATAACAAAAACATAAATTTTATGTAGGGTTTGAATATTAGAAATTGCACTGTACTTTGTCGCAGTTAACAGTAACAAAAAAATTTTACATATATATATACATATATATCTATATGTTTTTGTTACTATTATAATAGCACCATAGTTGCTTCATAATTGTTTCTCATATTGTCATTCGAACCCGTATAAATTTTTGTTACTATTAATTACGGTGAGGTGCGGTTTCTAGCATTTGGACCTTTGGTGTAAATCGAATGATGATTCATATAGCATGGTTGAGAGATGTATTTGATTGGAGGAAGCAAATCAATTAAATCAGATATTTTAGCCGAAAGTAAAAAAGCCAGATATTATTGGCTAGCAAGCTTCAAGTGGAGGAAATATAATTTGCAAAACTTTTGTTTATAGTTTAGAGTGGTGGAATGAAATAAAACATTACAACCAACAGAAGAAAAAAAATGAAAGTATGAATAGGAAGATGATAATAACTCGATAAGTGATGTACGTACGTCGAACCAGTTTCAGATTCTTGAAGATAACGAGACACGAATAAGACAGTTGTAATGGTTTCATTTCAAAGTCAATGAAAACACTATAAATATAGAGGATAGAAATGTAGGATTTATACGAAGAAAAAAAAAAAACAAGCATTTGTTGAGAGTTGAGATCATGTCTTTAAGTCCGAGAGATCCTCTTGTGCTTGCAAGAGTTGTGGGTGATGTTGTTGATCCTTTCATGAGATTGATCTCTCTTAAGGTTAATTATGGACAAAGACAGGTTAGTAATGGTTTGGATCTAAGGACTTCTCAAGTTCTGAATAGACCAACGGTCGAGATTGGAGGAGATGACCTCAGAAATTTCTACACTTTGGTTCGTCTTATATATCATCTTAATTAATTTTGTCAATTCCTTACTTATATGTTGGGCTTGTGCAATATCAACTTAAGTGTAATATTGTACTTCCATAATTATTTTCTTCTTAGTTACGTGATGTTTTTCGAGTGTCTTGCATGCATAATTGCTTTGTTTTTTTTGGTGATTATTAATTGTCCGGGAATTTTCTTGGTTATCATGTTAACTATTTTTTTATTTTCTCCAAAATTTCTATAAAATTCATAAGTTTTTTATAAATTAATTAATTTATTGAATATTGGTTTAAACATTTTGTAAATGTACTTCGAAAGCATAAATATCTGAGACAAAATATAATGACCTAGTAGCAATTGAATACATATTTTGGATATCAGGACATGTAACTACTACTTTAATTCTATTAATTAGCTTCCGATTTTTGATAAAATAGTTTAAGCTTTTAATTTAGTTCTTGCATTATCATCTGCCAGAATTATATATATATATATATATATATTTGTTTATGTTTTCTTGATCTTTTTGATTTTCCATCATCTTCTTATTCGGTTCGTGTTGACGGGGTATAAATGAAGGTTATGGTGGATCCAGATGTGCCAAGTCCAAGCAACCCTCACCTCCGAGAATATCTCCATTGGTTAGTATCATCTCTCTAATCATTTCATTCAAATTTACATGAGAGAAAAATACAACCCCACATTCACAGAGATTCTGTACAAGTACAGAACATGAATTAGAGCAATTTAAGCCAGGTTAATTTAGAGCAACAGCATTGGGACATGCTCTCTCAAGAGTTTCTTCCCAATGTATATATTTATTTTTCTATTAAATTTTAAAAAGAAAAATTTAAGCCAATTGAATTAAAACATCTTGCAACTTAGAGCATGTTTATTGAAAATCTCTTAGGACAAGTTTCGCTAATATTTAAGAGACGTCTCTTAACTTTTTTAGTTAAAAATTAAGAAACCGTTTCTTAAATTCCGTTAAGAAACCCACCATAATAGACCCTCAATAAACCCGCCCTTAGTCTCTCTACTGGTGAATTTCTTTAGAAAGATGCGTATTTCACAATTTCTCTCACTTACTCTTCTTTTTACAATTATTTATATTATTATAATAATAGAGACTGCATCATATACTATTGATGTTGATGCTCAAGATCAGCATTATCGGTAACAAACTGCTATAGTTTCTCAAAAAAATGATATTAATATTATAATTATCCAAGTACATTCTAGTTTTCTAATATTAATTGAATCAATAATAAAGTGACAGGTGTTATATGAAGTTTTAGACAGTATACAAAAAGTGTTTAAATTATAACTCTTCCACACTCTCTCTATTATACTCTCTTAATACTTTTATTTTCTTTAATCACTAGAAACCTATTAAGAATTTCTCTTCGTTCCTATTTAAGAATTAAGAGTGTCATGTTATATCATAGCTTATCTACGCAACATATGTTTTTTTTTTGTCTCACCTTTATAAAAATACATATGATTGGAAACTTTGAAAAATTATGATGCATCAACATCACGAGCATTTAAATATGCGGCTAAACAATATCTTAAATTTTAGCCAAAAAAAAACAATATCTTAAATCTAAATGGATGCTCTCATTACAGGTTGGTGACTGATATACCTGCCACAACTGGAACCACTTTTGGTTAGTTTATTTAAATCTGTATATTCCTTCCATTTCAGTTTAATTGTCGAGTAAAATTTTCGTTTCAAAATAAATATCACTTTATAGTTTTAATACAAAATTTATTAATTTTTTATTTTAATTTATTTTTCTATTGGTTGAAATGTGGTTAGATGTATTGGTAGTATTGTTTTTATTTTCGGAATATGTAAAATTAAATGTTTTCTTAATATGTGTACTCAAGTCTAAAACTACAATTAAAAAGAAACGGAAGGAGTATTAACTAAGCCATACATGCAATTATGCAATTAATCAAGTGTTTGCCATGAAGTGGACAGAAGAGACAGTTTTTATACGCTGCAAACAATTTTAAGCTGAAAAGATTATCCCTGTTTCATATATTATATATGTCCATGCAACCATTAATTAGTAGCAATAACCAAAATATATGTTTGATGACTATTTGTTAAGGCAATGAGTTGGTGCACTATGAGAACCCATGTCCCACTTCAGGAATTCACCGAGTAGCCTTGATGTTGTTCCGGCAACTCGGAAGACAAACGGTTTATGCACCTGAGTGGCGCCAACGCTTCAACACTCGTGAGTTCGCTGAGAACTACAATCTTGGTCTACCTGTTGCTGTCGTTTTCTTCAACTGTCAGAGAGAGAATGGCTGTGGAGGAAGAAGAACATAGATATCCATGCCTCCTTCCTCTTTAAGTAATCCATTTGTGTACTGTATAACCTTATATTTAAGCATCTAGATCAGGTTGTTGTAATAAGAATATGAAGATATGACTAAACAGAAGGTGATGCATGCATGCTGACATCTATGATCTATGTAAGGTACTTTATATGTAATAATTGAGAGGGAGGAATGAAAATGAATGTGTTCTATTTGTATGGTATATGATGTGACTTTTTATTTCATTCTACAAACTTTATATCAGCGTTACATATGTTTTCATTGGCATCTGGGACAATTCTTAATACTTGACTTTCAAAAAAGAATGACTATAGAAGCTTGCTATGGCATTTGGAAAGGGTAAAAAATAATGCTTTTCCCTAAACATAGAAAAAGTTGAAAGAAAATAAATATTCCTTTTGGTGCAAAAATATCCAAACTGCACACTTTGCATCAAAATACATAAAACTACTTTTCTACAAACAATATAAATGTAATTTAATAGTTCAATAATGTGTTAAAAAGGCTTGAAACAAATTGTGCGTATATGTTTGATATTCACTTTGACAGAGAGAAGATATATATATATATATATATATATATATATGTGTGTGTGTGTGTGTATGTGTGTGTGTGTGTGTTAGTGTTAGTATTTGAAAAGGAAAAAAGAAAGAAAGAATGCAATATGTTTTTCAAAAAAGAAGAAGAATACAATATGTATATAGAAAAACACAAACCCAGGGGAAGCAGGAAAAGGAGAGGATGCTCCTACATGAGGTCTCACTTGGTGTAACGTAATCAGCAGTCAGCCACATCTTTGATTAAGTTCTTACATTATAATACCGAATGTGCTGCAAAAGACATGAGAGGAATATAAATATCATATATCCCTTATACATTAAAAGAGATACATTACAACTTTAACCTTTTACATATAACATATGTATCACCAGAATAATTCTTAAAATAACTAGAAAATTAAGTTGGTTTATCTATTTTAACCTTTTTATTAAATTAATTTTTAATGTACAAAAATATATTTTTCTTCTTTCTTTAAATAAAAGCTACCTAATTACCTAATATGATTAAAATATATATTGTAATTAATAATTTTGAATAATAACTCTTAATAACAATTTTTATATCTTTCATCATTTTTATTTAATTTTATATTATTTAAAATAAATTAAATAATCATATTAATCATATCTTAAAATTTTAGATTTTCGTATATATTATATTTTGAATTTTTAAAAACTATTTTAAATTACTAAAATTATTAAAAATCTCACATTTAAAATTTTATGATCAATCTTTTAAATTTTCGTTATAACAGGATAGAAATGATGATAAAACTAAATAAATAGAAATTCTCATTTAATAGATATTCATATTAGAAGTGTATATATTTTAATAGTATTTAAGTTAAATTATATTTCATATAAAAATAAATATTTTAGTTCTTAAATTTGCATTGAATAAGTATTGAGAACTTAAAATTTTAATTTTACAAATTACATTGAATTTATAAAAATAAATATTTTACACTAATGATACAAAACTAATTTGATTTTTAGTGTGCAAATAATTCAGAAATATTAACTTTGTGAAACAGTGTTTGCAAACATGTTTGAACAGAGGGAATGTTTTTAAGTTGGTTTCTTATAACTTCAAAATTGATTAAAATCATTCTACAAAACAAACAGGTCCTGAGAATTCAAAATGAAAGCATTGGTGAAACAAACCATGATATTTGATATAACAACTATACACTTTTAGATTTCAGTGTCATATCTTTCACTTCTTTAGCACATTTGCCCATTTCAATTTCTAATAACTATTGATGTTTGCATTTGCATCCCATAAGCGCACAGACAAAACCTCAAATCTTCATAACTCGCTCCCAATGTAAGTGAGAGCAGAAATTTTTCTTTGTTCAGCTATAATCAGCTGAACATAGCCATTCAGACAAACTCTTCAGTACAGCAAAACAGAAGATGATCATGCATTAAAAAAATTTTTAAACAAATACAACATAAAGCAATAAATAATTTACAATATTTTCGTAACAAACAAGAAAAACCAAACAATAAAGAAAAAGGTCGACGAATAAACAAAAAGCCCTCAGTAATCAAAAAAAAAAATATGTCATTAGTGGCGCATCAATCTCTGTTTTTTCAAAATGATCAGTAGTTACCACCACAACAAAGTAGTAGCAGCAGCAGCAAAGCAACAAAGGAGGAAGAAGAAGAAGAAAGTGTTACCAATGACGATGATGATGATAATGATAGTGAAGAAGAAGAAGAAGAAGAGCTGCAATGATAACTACGTGAACAAACAATTGAAAAACCAGGGCACCACTCAGAAAGTATCGAGCTTTTACATCAATGGGCAAGAAAAAAAAAACATAAAATAATCAAAACTTTATCAAGAAAAACCATAAAAATCAAAACTTCATCAAGAAAAACAATAAAAAATCAAAACTTTATCAAGAAAAGCCATAAAAATCAAAATTTTATCAAGAAAAACCATAAAAATCAAGATAAGCACTCAGATCTCATAGCTATAAAATCTGATCATTCACGGCTATAAGTATCAATTATTGGGCTTTCATCAACAAACTTAAAAAAAAAAAAAAAAAAAAAAAAAAATCGTATCAAAGTTACAACGCTAATCGACAGAAAAAAAAAAGTGAAGACAAATGTGAGCAGGTTTGTTCGAAGGTGAAATAAATACTAGGGCTTCGGCATACCGAAATGACGATTTTACCCTTATACTTGGGCTACTCGGTTCATGGGCTTTTTGAATTAGTCAAGCCCATTATAAACAAACGATTTATATGTTCCTGTTGGATAAGTTATTGAAACTGTATTGTTACTATTTTTTTAACAATGCTTCAAATCGTCAGTCATATAATCTAATCTATATTTCTATTATATACGATGATCAACTACTAACTACAATGATTTTACGTTGGAGCTTTCCACGATGGACGATTCTACTCTCTGCAATATATAAACCACAATAAACGGCTACAACACTTTAGAATTTTTGTTAAGTCTTGCATCATATAATCCAAAAATATTGCATCTGTTGAAAAATAAATCTTTGGTTTGTTATAGAATACTTTAAACATTAACCAAACTAAGGTCTCTCAATAATTGTATTGTCACTACCATGATTTTCGTTTAAGCATGTATTCCCTCCGTTTCAAAATAATTTATATTTTAGAAAAAAAAAATGTTTCAAAAAAATTCAAATTTTATATTTTCAATGTATATAATAATGGCAAATTATAAATTTCAAAAACATTAATTGTGTTTACTAAATTTTAATTGGTTAAAAATTATAGAAAATAGCTAAACATATAAAATAATAATTTTATTGTAAAAATTTTACGTATTTTTTTAATAAGTGTGAAAACTTTAGAATATTCATTATTTTGAAACGGATGGAATATTGTATAATTGAATTTTATAGTAAAGACAAGAAGATTTACCAAGATTGAATGCTACTTGCAGATAATGTTAATTAATAATTTAAATTATGAGAGTAATCACAGTTTTTGGTGGTATGATTTGGTGCTCCACCACTATTGCAGCTGGCAATATTTAAACACAAAGACATAATAACCTCATGATACCGTAATCAATTTTAATGTTAATACATACTTTCTTGTAAAAGAAACTGATAAGCAGATTTCTCTTAATAGTATGTTCAACAAAAATAGTAAATGAAATATAATCTTGTGATTTTGCTAAACCAGTTATTTTTAAAAGGAAATAAAATCAAAACCATAACGAAAAGCGGCAAACGAGAAATGAGTCGCATTGACCTGTGGCTGTGAGAAACAATGGCCCTTCGAGGACACTTTTGAATAAATCAAACTGATTATATTTTTAAGAAACTTGATTACATCACATAACTTTGGTTAATTAAACTATAACTATCGATGTTAGGTCAATTCTTATTTTTTAGTTTGCCAATAGTTTTATTCTTCTCGCAAAAATCTACACAGAGTGGTTGGTTTGTTCTTTTGATTGGTCCACGCCGCAAAACAAGATCACCAACAAGTTTGACACAAGTTTTATAAGTTCTTGTTAGGCCATATAAATAAATGAACCATAACCAAGAAAATAAAATAAATAAATAAATGAACCATAATAACAGGAAAATACAACAATATAAAGCTTTAACTATTTATTTGTTCCAGATCTTAGCAAAAAAAAGCTACTCCCTCGTCTTTTAAAATTACATATTCTAAAGAAAATTTTGTTTCAAAAAGATATATTTTTTACATTTTCAATGCATGTTTTATTAACTAATTACAAACTTCAAAAAATTTAATTGCACTTATTAGATTTTTATTGGTATAAAATTATAGAATAAAGATAATCACAAAAATTTATGCAAATTTAATGTGTTTTATTATAATATTTTGAAACGGAGGGAATATTTATTTGTTAGTGGAAATAAAACTAAGCATATATATATATGCAAATATAAAATTTAATAAAAACAATTCAAGAAGTTGAAGAAAATGTTTAATCACGAACGTAACTTGAAAATGATGCGTAACCAGGGGTTCTCTCTACTTGATGGACTCTTCACACCATAATCACACACGATTGGTCCTTCAAACTTTGGAATTCGAGAAGAATATAAAATATACTAATTGTTTGACAATTTATATCAACCATTTGAAGTAAAAAATATCAACCATTTGAAGTAAAAAAATAACTATAAAAATCTTGTATTGGACAAGACAACCATTGAAATCTCTGTCTTTCACACACACACACACGCTCACGAGAGAGAGAGAGACTTTGTAATGATGTTTCCTCTAACGAGAAGCCGCACCGGTCCGTACAAACCACCGTGGGAACACAAGAGCAGATGTTATGCCAGGTAGCTTTCTCCGACAAGAAATGATTGCCGTTTTTTCAATCTGCGAAGTCGGCAAGCAGTGTGCTCACTTCTCTCGTCTCTGTCATTTGCTTAGCTCTCATATCTTCTTTTACTTTCCTTAACACGATTTGATGTTTTACACAAAGCTTTCCTTAACACGATTTGATGTTTTACACAAAGTAGTTTTCCCCTTTTTTTTGTTCAGTCAATACTTTTTTTTTTCAAATAAGATCAAACTTGTAATCAATATGTAAAACCGGAGATATATCTCAATAGCCACAAGAAGATTAATGATACAAGCTTCAAAGACTCTGGGGTTCCTCTGCTTTTAAGCTTTAGGATCTCATTTTTATAGCTTCAAACACAAATGTTACACACATGATGTACAAACGTTTTTTCTTTGAATGAATTTAACATTATATTCAAAAAAAAAAAGATTAATGATACATCTCATACATGTAGTCTCTTTTTGTTTCATACATAAATATTGAGATTGTATAGAGATTAATGGTATATTAATCTCTAAAGAATATGAATTAGAATACAAGTTTCGATAAGTCATAAATAATTTATAAAAAAACTCAAAAAATAAAGAACTATCGCAAATTTCTTTATGTTCATTCCAAATTCGCTATACTATTTTTACAAACAAATTATAGTTTTGGTTTAGTTCTAACATTATTAATTTATCGAGATTTCACTGTACATAGTTATTTTCATTTTGCGTTTTGACCATTATGATACACATCAGACTGGGACACAACTTTTGTTTTGATGCATTAATAAAAACAACATACAACCACATTAGAATCAATGATCAAATGTAGAACCATGAAACAACATCTAATACAGAGATCTCTGGCGAGAGTAAAAACACCACAAGAAGAGAATCTCCTAAATCATTACAAGAAAAAACATTATGTGACATTACATACAAAGCAGCTTTTTTTTGTTTTTTTTGCTATATATCATTCACAAGCGAGTTTAGTATCAAAACTGCTCAAACATATAGCAAAAGCCTGAAACGCAGAGAGTGGATACCTAAAATCCATAGTGAACATGTCCTTTCCCACTTTCCCAAACTGTAATATGATCTTGTCTGGACCATCACTCTGTCCTGACGTCTGAACCTGAGGCTGAGGTTGGTTTGCTGCAATCAGCTGAAAATTCTTAACCGATGCAACCGTTACACGTCCCCTGAAGTTTAGACACCAGCACTGAAGCTGTTCATGCCACCTTGGTGGCTTGTTTTTAAGCACAAGAGGCGGCGAAACCCGCTCTTTTCCTTCTTCAAACACTGCTTCTCCTTCCTCTAGAATGTCGGAAAACCGAGCGCTGTTAAACTCAGTTGAGTAGTCTCTAGTGAACTTTCTTGACGAGGATGATGTCATGCTACGGAAAGACTCGTCAAGAAGAGAGCGTGGGACAATGATCTCTGGCTGTCCAGGGACCGTTCCGCCTTCCGCAAGAGAAGAAGCAGGGATTGAGTGCATAGCACAGTGCATTCTCCTTGGACCTCTAGTGCCAAGAACGTTTAGCTCGTAAGAAACTTGTGCAATCTTGTAGCTACCGGTAGGGACTTTGGGAGATACTCTCTTTGAGTAAAACCTGCGGCTAAGTCCTAGTGGCTGGAGTGGCTGAGAGGGTTTGTTGTATGGAGGTTGTGTGTCGTATATGATGAACTTTGTACCAAGAAAGTTAGACCTGCAACAAAGAGGAGATGATTAGACTTAAGCGTCAAGTAACTTTGGTGGTGGCTTCATATAGTTTTACCTAATCTTGCCAATGTAGGTGTTGCTTGATCTTGAAATGGTGTCTGCGTGCATAGAGATCACATACTCTGTGTAAGTACTTCTTCTTATGCGTTTTGCCGAAAGAAGAAACTTTCCATTCTCAACCAACAAAGCTGGAAAATAGCATGAATAACACCAACATGAGGGCAAAGTATAACTTTTGAGTTAAAGCAGAGAGAGAAGAGGAAGCTTTTACCAGGACTGAGACAAAGGTATAGATGGTAAGTGAGGTTAGACTTATCCCTTTTGATAAAGCATTGCATTGTTGCATCTCTTGGTCCCGGCTATAACAAGAAAGATCAAAGTCATGATACCAACAAAACAAAACATATGTGGGACTTAGGGCCGGTCCTGAGATTTTGAGGGCTGCAAACGATTAATTAAAGAGTTTATATAAATTTTCTTATTTACAAATTTGTGGGATTAATGTGTTATTAACCAATGCTTCACTAGTTTATGCTCAGGACCGGCCCAAGGAATCAAGATCCTTACCTGTTTGAGGGAAACAGGGAATGTGATTTTGCCGGAAAGCTCAGGCCTCTGAACAATCTCTTTGCACATATCTCTCCATGACCTGCAGACAGAAGCACAGGCCACCACATGTCTACGAGCAGGCCATGCGCTTTCACTCTCTTCCAGCCTTTTGATCACATCATGCAATAGCTCAGGAGGAAGATTGGCCCAAGGGGTTTCTTGAACAAGTACTAGAGGTTGTTGTTGTTGTTGTTGTTCCTCATGACAGTCTTGAACCGAACCACAAGACTTACCTCCTTCTTTGTGCAGACTGCTTAACTTAAAGTCGAATCTACGTCTTGATAGGCTTCCTATACTGTCTCTCACATCACGAACTATGCTGCGGAAAGACATGTGTTCTCCTCTCTCTCAAAGGTTCTTCTGAAACACAACAAAGGAAACCAAACTCTGAAAGGATACTTAATAGCAAAGCAATGAACAAAGAAAAACGAATAAAGCAACTAAAGAAGATTCTTGCTAATGGACCAAAAGCAAGAACACAAACCTACAGGCTTTTATAAAAAAAAGTTGCAGAAACATTCTTTTGATTCATATTTTTATAATAAAGACATAAAGAAACTAACTAAATTTTCAAAATTTTAACTTGGTATAGGATTCAAATGTAGGAATATTCGAAATTTAAGTAACAAAAAGCAAAAGGAAACAACAGTCTCTGCTCCTCCCAAGAACAATGGTCCCAAAAGAAATATAGAGATCTGATTCCAAGTAGTATAAACCATATCTGAACTATATTCTATGGAATCAATCAAACAAAGGAGGAAACTTTGAAGATTTACAGATATAGAAACAAAGACAATTGATTGACAGAACATGAAGTAAAGCTACAAACTTTACTAGATTAAACTGGTCTATAAGATAAACAGATCTAGGAAACAGAGCATTAGAGCATAGATCTGTAAAGATTAGCTGAAACAGAGAAAACAGAACAGAGAACCAATCAGTTTCAGAGATGGGTCTTACAAAGTTTCGTTCTTCCTTAGTGTTCTGATCTCCTCGTCTTCTCCGTTTCAAACCCTTTTAGAGCTTTTGTCTCTTCTCTTCTCCCTCCCTCTCTCTCTCTCTCTAGAAACCAACTACGTTATCTCCGCTACACGAACACAAACACATCTTATTATTTCTTTATTTTTATCAACATTTTTATAGTACTATTATAGTCTATAATAAAATACTATTTAGGAAACTGTTCACTACACTGACTAAGAAGAATACTTTCTGGCTTGTGCATATGTTTAATTTAATTAACAGATGTTTTTAATGAAACAAACAAAATCTATTAATGTAAGCAAATATATGAAAATTGATTATTATTATTATTAATATACATCCACTGACTATGAGAAATATATATATTCAGCAAGTTGTTTTTAGCCGTTGACCTCCTACTCCTACTTCTTATTTCTTGGAAATTTCAGAAAAATAATTTTTTGTAGAGATAATAACATTTTAGTATTTCTTAACTTACAAGTTACTAAATTGACCTAATTGTGTTATTATATGTGTAGGGTTGTATAATGTAGATAAATGAAAAAAATACAAACGGAAAATACAATTAATTTAGAAAGTAGTGAAATATGAAGGGCTTACCTACCAGTCTTTCATTAGATCATTCAACTTTAGATTTTAACAAAACACTACTTAAATATAGATAAAAGTTATATTTTATCTGTTTCATTAAAAATGTAGTTTTATATTTTCAATGCAAATAGTTACTCCCTCCGTTTCAGAAAAATTCATGTTCTGAAAAAAAAATTTATTTCTAAAAGATGTATTTTTTACCTTTTCAATGTATTATTTAATAAAAAACTGTGAATTCTAAGAAAATTAATATTGTTTATTGAATTTTTATTGGTTAAAAGTTATGGAAAATTGTTATTTACAAAAAACAATGTACTTAAAATTGAAATTTAATGTGTTTTCTTAATATGTGTGAAAAATCTAGAATATGTAACTTTTTGAAACGGAGGGAGTATTTTCTAGTTTTTACCCTTACTTTTAACATATTAATTAATAAAATTAAATAAAATAATATATAAAATAGAAGTAAAAGATAAAATTTAATTATTTTTATTTATATATTAAAATTATATATTAAAGGTTAGGGAGAACTAAACTCTTTTCAATCATTTTTTACGAAGTTTAAGATATTCAATGAAAAGCAAATATTTTCAGTGGACATAGCGGTTATAGAAGTATAAAATCATAGTTTATAATTGTTATCTGCCCAAAGTTAAAACAATAATCCATAAATTACTTGCACTAGTTTTTATTACACACCAAACTATCAAAACTCTTTGAGAAGTCTGATTAAATACATTAGTGTAGATCTATGCTGAAACGACAAGTTAGACTGAAAAAGCATTTTTATCCTTTTTGTAGCAAAAATGATATCACTTTGATTGGACTTCACTTTATAATTGAAACTCCACTTATCCAAATGATTTGGTTATCGTTCATTTCTTCAACCTTCTAATTATTTGCCACCATTATTCAATTCCCATTACCATAAAGAAACATACTAATTTATATTCGAAAAAATAAAATGATGTATTACATCGATTACGTGAGAGTGTGATAGACACTTATAATGGATAAGGTTAAAAGAACAAAAAAAATCTATTTAAATCTTTTATATTTGAACGGCTGAGATTGATCAAACCGTGATGAGATTAGTTGAGTGACACACTCTCGTCATAAAGACGAACTTATGAATGAAATGACCATTTTTCTCGATCCAACATGATGTTAATGTATCATGATGTTATTACTACTTACCATTATAACTGACAGGGTCGTTTATAAGTTCGTGCAAGTGCAAGTAGAGCGATCGAACACATGGCCTAACTTAAAATATATAAAATAATTTAAATTTTTAAACATAAATATATAAATTATAATATTAATTTTTAAATTTTTAGATATATTATTAAATTTAGATTTTATATTTTCAAAAGAGATGTAAAATGTATATAAAATAAATATATGAATTTTTAAAACTATTTCATTATATTATTAAATATATATTAATATTTTTTGAATATGGTTCAAAAATAATACGAAACGGCCATGAATTAACTGATGAGGAATCGTTTCTGTAACAGCCACTGAGAATTTGAAAGATCGATAACAAACATACAACATTATCCGAATTTGTTTTGTCAACTATATACTAGTATATGATTTTTTTCCTTTTTAATTATAATTAACCAAGAAACATACTATACGAGAACAAAAAGATCATGACACTACGCATAGGTGGAGAAAGATATCGATGTGTTCAATTTATTATGTCTTTTAATCGAATACAGTATTTATTTATTCATTTTGGCATCAATGCTATGAACGATTCGCAAGCTAGAAACAACTAATTGAGAATCGAGTTATAACAAGATGACAAAAAGAATAAATTTGTAGATTTGTGTATTAAATTAAAAAGAAAAAAAATATTTTTGCAAGAAAAAAAAATCGTAGATTTGGAGATTTATGTTTTAAAGCGATACGACGTGGCGGGTAAGGCACATCAAAGAGGTTGACTTTGACCTGAAAAAAGCCTCAGACTGTCGAGGCTTAATTTAAGAAAATTAAAGAAAATCATGTTTTGATATAGTAAAACGAAGATCATAGGAAATTGCAAATATTTTGGCAGTTCTACAAAACAAAAATTATGAAAATGTTGACTGTTTCAGATTATTTCAATTGTCAATTGACTATTCGGAACAATTATCTTGGTTTAATCAAAATTTTAAATTATATATACTTGTTGATACATTATATCATTCAAGATTTTATAATCAAATAGGCAAAATCTTAGGCATCTCTAAATTAAATATAGGTTACTTGAAATGGTGATGACTGGGTTTGAAGGTATCGGCTGGGCTAGGCCTTTTAATATTTGAAGGCCTAAAACTAAAAATCGTTTTTCAATCTTATATACCCAACATTAGCAAAGCGTACTGATAACACATATGTATATTTACATGTGTCCAATGTAAATGATACTCGACCCTACGAGAAAGAATACCCTGAGACCATCATTATCTTCAGTTTCTTAACCGATTTTTAGTTTCGGATAAGAAACGGTTCTTATTTTTTTTTAGTTTTTAACTAAGAAAAGTTAAAAACATCTTTTAAATAAGAAATATAAAAATTGTCTCTTAGATAAAAATTATAAAATAAAAAACAGAAAATGTAAAGAGTTAAAAATTCCGATTAAGAGATCCGGGATAATGATACTCTAAATAAATCACTAAAATAAATAATGGGTCCCCCTAAATAACTATTTTTCTATTGTAGTTTGAGTTTTTTTTTTATGTGGGTCAAGCCAAGCAAGGTTACGGTACGATCAAAATATGTCAATTATTCCGATTATTATTGTTGACATTGACCTGGGTGATGGTGATGGACGGTAACGAACTTTGGCATAACAAATGAGGTTGACCAATATAGAAATATAATTTAACTGTTTTCCAAACCTTGAATAATCATAATTAAAAATTAAGTATTTTTCTACCGATCTATATATCAAAAGGAAATAAATCATCCATCACACTGTGATTATTTTCTGTACCACTGTTTTATAAAACATACAATAAATATTTTTTTTTGACATATATAATTAAAATATCCACGAGAGCCACGGAACTATTTTTGTCAATGGAATAAAGTGGTTCACTTAAGAACTTTATAAAACAATATCTTTTGTGTTTCACATGGTTTGTTGTTTCGCATGGGTTGTTTCAAGTGTTTTTTATTGCTCAAAATCAAATGTAAGCCCTCGATTTTGGTTGGTCTTATTTATAAGTTAGATATGTTTTTAAAAAGTAAGGGGTTAGCGGAAATGAATTTACGTAGAGTTAAAGAAATTTGTTAAATTTGTAAAAAGTTCTAAATAGTTTTCCATATTTTATACAAATTTATTTCTGAACTAGTTGTTGATTGTGCAAAATTAAAAGTAAAATAGTCAAACGCTAAAATAAACAAAAAATCTTTATTTATATTTATGCATACCGTTAACTATTTCATTCTTAAATATTAAATGTATAATTAAAAATAGTTAAAAAATAAAACACTTATTTTTTCATCATTGATGTCATCCTCATAGGACCATTGGTGACAAAATGCTTATATTAAAATTAAATGTTTGTTGGATTAAATTAGTTACAAATGAAGAGTACTCAATAGTAAACTGATAAATTAACATAATTACACTATAACAAAAAAATAGAGATGGTTAAAGAAAAAAGACCCATAAAAAATCTTTATTCATAGTCTTAAACTTTGTGTTCGAAAGAACACAAAGAAAGAATTACCTTATTTTGTCTTATTTTATCTCCTTTATCATTAATACATGGATTACTTACATATTAGAAAATAACCTTATTATAAGCTTGTCCTATTATATGTATATTACGTATGCGGTATATGCCTTAATAACGATCACATTATTCGCTACTCACGTTGGTTATTAATTAGCCTACCATATATATACATATATGTGTATGTATACGTAGAAAGGGATCAAGTTGAGTTCACTTTACAGAGCCATACGTAGTGGGATTACAACTGAATCCAGCTCATTGTAACCTCTGCTTTTAATTATTTTCCTCTCTTTTATCTATTTTTATCCCCTTATAAATAATAAGAAAACTAATAATTCGAATACATCTAATTTGTGAATAAAATAAGTAGTATCAAAAAGTAAAATGAAACATAACTTAATCAATACAAAAGATATATATGCGAAAATGGGGGATGAGGTGTTTCAGACAAAAAAACAAACTGCCAGTAAGATTGTCCATTCTCCTATTAATGTTTTGTTATACTTAAACAAAACATCCCATAACTTAAATGTGATCGCTTTCTCCTAAATGTTTATAAAAAAAAATTATGGCTATTTTTTATAATAGTATCCATATATAGATATACACTAATTCATAATAAAAACGCAAAAAATAATCCCACATATGTAACGTAGATTTTGGGAAAATCTTTTAACTCTAAATTTGTAAGAAGCCTTTAACTGTATTTTCTGATAATTAATTGGGAAGAAATGAATATATGGAACTATAAAATAACTTATAAATTATCTTTTTTAAACTAACTTAAAAATTATTTTCAGCCTGTTAGTAACTTACAATCATTATCTAGTTTTAGTAAGTTCATCGTTAAGTTGTAAAAGCGTATGTATAGTCTAAAATCAGTTTAGTGGTTGAGTGGTACATAGTGTTCTGTAATGAATTTAAGGATCATGGATTCGAATCCGTTGCCTTCAGATTATTTTAATATGTAGTCAAACAAAAGAAGTATCTAACTCCTTTTGCAAGCAACTGGTATGATTGACACCAATAATCACATCCTCGAAAATTAGTCGATTGGGTTACGGGCCACCGGATATTCTGGGTCACAAAAAAAGACCAGGCTTGGTTGTTTTTACAAGTAAGTTACCAGTTAAGGTATACGTTTACGTTATTCAATCTGATTTATCTTATATGGATGTATCCACAAACGGAAAACACGTTGATCGTTACATGACATGCAAATACGTAACGGCAAGAAAAAAAAATTAAAATCAATGGTAGTCCAAGAACATTATTTACGTAAAAATGGAAACACAATTACTTATTAGGCACCGAAAATATTCCAATAACATTAAATAAGGTAGGTCATAAGCTAACTAAACCATGTCTCTATTTGCTTTTTCTCATAAATGCATTGATATGATCAGCCTAATAACCATATAGAACTCAGACATTTATCTAACTCCACGTCTAATTTAATACCGTAACTTGATGTTACATCAAAACTTCCACATACAATATTAATCACACCATTTATATATTAAATGGAAAAGATGTATCATAATAAATACAGACGGTGAACAATGACGTGTGAGTTATTGGGTTACAAACTAGTTGCATGATAAGATTATATAGGTCAACATTAGGGGGTAAAAAGGTAAATTCATAGTCATCACCGATTCATATCTAGCAGCGGTGAGAAGCTAATATGGGCCCATGTAGGCTCATGCTGCCCGAATATTATCCCTANTTTTTGTTTTTTTTTTTTTTTTTTTTTTTTTTTTTTTTTTTTTTTTTTTTTTTTTTTTTTTTTTTTGTAACACAACTGTTCTTGCTGATTACATTTGATTAATTTATAATAATTTAAACAAAAAGCATCCATTATGATGTCAATCATTTTAAACACTAATTTAATTATATTCTTAGGCTTCTCCACAGTTCACATTATTTGCTTTGATCGGTAATCTTATGAAATGACGGAATGCCATTTCAATATAATTCTATAATTTTTTTACTAATTAACAAAAATTACTTAATAAAAAAGATATGAAAACATAGGTTTGTGTTTACTGACAAAAATATATTAAAAATTATTAAATAAAAATAAGTTTTAGTAGATTATTGTAGAAAAATTATAAAATTAACACTATCATATTATTAATTATATGCTTATATCATTTTAATTTTTTTTAACAAATAACAATAATTTTTAATAATAAATAGCATGTTGTAAATAAAATTATACTGTTTTATAATATTATAAAATATCAGATTATTATTAAAACGTATTGAAAGATAAGCAAATATTGATAACATGAACTAAAGTATTTTTAATAAATTTTAGTTATATTCACATTTTGTAATAATTAATTTAATTATTACTATTATTTTTTATTATAATAAAGTAAATATTATATAAAATATTTTGGTTAATTTAATATGTATTTCATCATTTCATAAATTTTAAATTTTTTATAACTTAATTTTTTTTTTGCAGCTTAACTATTTTTATCTGATTCTGCAATTACAATTAAGCGATGAATATTAGTGAGAACCATTATTTGATGAACACTAATCAGAACCATTATTTCAAATGGAATCATCATCTTAATTATTTATTTATTGTTTACTGAACTATACTATATACTTTACATGGTATCCATATACGCAATTTTCACTAATAATTCTAAGAGACGTGTGGTAGATAAAAAAAAAATCTAAGTAAATTACAGGGCACAAGTGGCAAAAGTGGGACAGTTAAAGACCCCTTCAATTATACATCCACGTTAAAATCTCTTAAATATGTAAAAGTATATGGATTGGCGTAATGAATGAACAAATTGTATCTGCTTGTATCGGAACGTAATTTTAGAGTTTATAGATTCAGTTCTGCTAACAGTTCATAAATTATTGATATCAAATTATTCAGTCTAATTATTATGGTTTTGAAGTTTTTGAAATATTTATTGCCAAAAAAGCTGATATAACCAATCATTAATCAGATGTTACACCTACTGGGATAAAATATACATAAAACTTTAATTTATGTAAAATTATTTTTTGGTACCAAAATTTTCTTATAAGCAATGAGAAGATTCCCAAATTTAAAAAGACAGAAGGAAAGTGAAAAAGTTCCCCTTTGAAGTCCCACTCCTCTTTTTTATATAGAAAAAAATAATTATGCAAAATATATCACGTACAAAATGTATTATTACCTCTTTTTTATTTTAGTTTATTTTAGTTGTCGTTCTAGTTTTATGCACATATATTAAAAAACATATGATTTTATATATTTTTAAAATAAAAACACAATTACATATACATTTAACCATATTTTAACCAATAGAAAAATAAAATAGAAAATTTTATTAATAAATTTTGCATTGAAACTCTAAAAAGGATAATTATTTTGAAACGAAAAAATTTTCTTACAGCAACAATTAATTCGAAACAGAGAAGTATATTTATAAGATCTTAATAAATGGTCCATCCAACCCAATTAAATACCTCTTAAGATAAAATCACAATAGACAAAACAAAAAAAAAAACAGAAAATTCAACCACAACCTTCTTCTCTCCTTCAAACTCTCTCTCGCAGACATCCTTATTCGAATCTTGAGTATGTCTGGAAACTCTTCAGGATTGTTAGATAGCTCTGGTGGTGGTGGCGTGGGTGGTTCAGGCGAGGAGGAGAAAGATGTAAGGATGGAGGAAACCGGCGAAGTAGGCGGTGGAGGAGGAAACCGGTGGCCAAGACCGGAAACTTTAGCTCTCTTGAGAATACGTTCGGAGATGGATAAAGCCTTTCGTGACTCCACTCTCAAAGCTCCCTTATGGGAAGAAATCTCCAGGTTTTTTATTAAATATATATTTTATGATGCATGTAACATGTTTATATTCATATTAAAAAAAAACAAGAAGTTTTGTGATCTTGCATATAGGTTTTACACATTTTCGGATATTTCTATTTTATCATATTTTCGGTAATTTCAATTGAATATTCTTATACGGCTAATTATATGTTTATCTTAAAATATAATTACAAATTACATCTAACTTTTGATAAAAAAATACATTTAACTATGTTATAAACTAGATAAATTATAGTTACAAATTTACAGTTAAATATGTAATAAACTAGATAAGTAAAATAGAGACAGTGTTTCAAAAAAAAAAAAAACTAGATAAGTATATTTATTTATGTTCATATTTTAAAAAATAAACAGAAGTTTTATGATCGTGTATATACTTTTTACACATTTTTGGATATATCTATATAATCATATTTCGGTAATTTCATTTGAAAATTCCTATACTTTTAAATGTATCTAAAAGTCTAATTACAAATTTACATGTAACTATGTAATAAACTAGATAAATATTTTGCTGTCACTTATGGTGTTTATTGTTCGATAAATAATTAGGAAAATGATGGAACTTGGTTACAAAAGAAGTTCCAAAAAATGCAAGGAGAAGTTCGAGAATGTCTACAAGTACCACAAACGTACCAAAGAAGGTCGAACCGGAAAATCCCAAGGCAAAACGTACCGGTTCTTCCAAGAGTTACAAGCTTTGGAGGCTCTCAACTCCTATCCACCTGAACCCGAGTCACAACCCGAAAAATCTTCTTTGATACCGTTGAAGCATGATGATGATGATCATCAGGTTAGTGTGAAACCCATCTCCACAAACCCTAACTTCCTGACCAAGCAACCGTCTCCTACAACACCTATTTATAGCAACAACCATAATACTGGTTTTAGACCAACTTCTAATGACTTGATAAACAATGTCTCGTCGCTGAACCTTTTCTCAAGCTCAACTTCTTCATCTACTGCATCTGATCATGAGGAGGAAGATGATCATCAGGACAAGAGATCAAGAAAGAAGAGGAAATATTGGAAAGGATTGTTTACCAAGTTAACTAAAGAGTTGATGGAGAAACAAGAGAAGATGCAAAAGAGGTTCTTGGAAACTTTTGAGAATCAAGAAAGAGAGAGGTTCTCAAGAGAAGAAGCTTGGAGGGTTCAAGAGGTATCAAGAATCAATAGAGAACAGGAAAACCTAGTCCATGAGAGATCTAATGCCGTGGCTAAAGATGCTGCAATCATATCCTTCTTACACAATATATCAGGAGGACAACAACAACAACCAAAGCAGAACCATAGAATACCACAAAGGAAACCATATCATAGTGAACATTCAATAACATTTGAGAGTAAAGAGCCAAGGCCTTCATTATCTCCTAGCTTTTCAAGATGGCCTAAGACCGAGGTCGAGGCCTTGATAAGGATAAGGAAAAATCTTGAAGCTAACTATCAAGAAAATGGTACTAAGGGGCCATTATGGGAAGAGATCTCTGGAGGGATGAGAAGATTGGGAAACAATAGAAGTGCTAAAAGATGCAAAGAGAAGTGGGAAAACATAAACAAGTACTTCAAGAAAGTCAAAGAGAGCAACAAGAAACGATCCCTTGATTCTAAGACTTGCCCTTATTTTCACCAGCTCGAGGCTTTGTACAACGAGAGGGAAAAAAGTGGGGTATTGCCACTATTACCTCTAATGGTGACTCCACAGAGACAGTTACTTCCCCCACAAGAAACACAGACTGAGGTTAAAACTGATCAAGGGGACAAAGGTGAAGAAGGTGAGAGTGAAGAAGAAGATGATTACGAAAATGAAGATGAAGAAGGAGACAATGACACAAGTGAGTTCGAGATTGTGTTGAACAAACCTTCACCCATGGATATTAACAATAATATTTTCACCTAATTGTTTTTTTTAATAATCCCTTTTATACACTTTTCTGTCAAACTAAGAATATATATACAGCAAATGTAAGTAAGATGTCTTGATTTTTTTAGTTATTGGGTTCCTGTATTTAATAAAATAATTAAAATTTGTAGGAATATATTACCATGAGTATCTAATTATATAACCACAAGGTCCAATGGTATCAACTGATGAAATTTGAATTAAAAATTGGCTCAATATATTGGTGGGGAGAAGGCAAGGTTAATCAAGCATCCATGGATCCATATCCATGGGTACCGTACCGACACACCTACTAGAAAAATTGGACCTACGAATTGATATTGAGTCGTCGCTTTCGTCATTTTTCTTTGGTCAATTCTTTCAAATAGTATTTTTAAATTTTTTATTACAAAATAGATCTAAAAAATAACTAAAATATTTTTTTTCTTTTATAAATTTTAATATTTATATCTGTTTTTTAGTATTTGAAATCTCACCTCCAAAATTCAATCTCTTAACTATAAATCATAAATCTAGATTAGTTAACCTTATGATTATAAATGTATATATATATCTTTAATAAAATATTTTAGTCATTTTACTCTTTAAAAATTATTTTATGAAAATAAACAAAAAACTATTCTAGACAATTTCTCTTTTTCGTTCCTTTGAATATTATTGCAAATTGTGAAATGTTAGTATTTTTTCCCATTATAAATTTTGAAAAAATAATTTTACCTTAAATCAACTAATCATAAGTACCGTCCGTGTGGTGGATGGCATTGGTGCGTTTCTTTCTGTAATTTGTGCCTACATACCACGAGGTGGACCCAACAAGCACACATCATATTCGAATTTGTACAGTAATGTTTTTCTTTTACTGAAAATACTACATTATCTTTGTAACATTTCACAAGACATGTGAATCCAGTTAGTAAGATTTTCCACACAAATGATAAATTTAAAAAGAAACAGAAAGGAAAATGATGAATGAAGAAATTTACATAAAATAATAGTTATGAAGTTAAATAAGGTGCGGTGCATAAGTTGTTTAAAAAAGATGTTAAACCACAAATATTTATTCAATGAGTAATAATTTTCTTTTAGAAACAATGAAAGATAGTAGGATACATCAAAGCAGCATGATTAAAGGGGTCTCTTGCACTGTTCTCGGGTCCCACTAAACAGTGTAAGAAACGGTTCCAAAAACTCTTAAATAAGAACCGTCTCTTGTACTGTTCGCGAACCCCACTGACACATGTCGATTCACGATTGTTTTTTTTGTTTTTTTTAAATTTGACCAAAAAAAAAATAAAAAATAAGAGGTTCAGAAATAATCATGTTCTCAGTTAAAAAAGTTTGAGTATTAGATCCATCTTTTTACATCTATGTATTTTAATATTGTGTGACTCAACCACAGTTATGTCTATATTAAAACAAAAAAAAAATGATCTAAAACATTATGTATTAAAAACGGATGAAATACTATTATACTAGTTGACTAGTTAACGGATTCTCTAACCGTAAATTGCCACTGTAAACAGTTCTAGTTGATGTAATAAGAACCATTTATAATGGCATTTGCTGATTTTTCTGATTTTTCACATATTTGTGAGCTTATCTAGAACTACATACGGGCTACGACATGAAATTCTCGATCATGAAGGAACTTGTATTATGTTAACATGTGCAGTAAACATATTACTTTATAACATGATGAATGTTCAAGGATTGAAACCAAACTCGGTCATGAGTATACGTAGTTTGTTTTGCTGTAATAAGAGTATCCGAAGGAAATGTTTTAAACATCTATTCAACATAATCAAAAATTACACTCGTATGCTCTGTTAATCCTTTGAGTCCACGAGCAAGTGTGTGTGTGTACTTATATAATATAAATAAGCATACAAAAAAAAATTTAGGAGTCGCGATCATTAGTAGAGACATCAATATTTGGTTATTATACAGATCCGGAAATGCGACCAAACATGTGTCGCTAGGACTGAGAAATTAAACATGACACAACGAATAATCCTCTCAAATAAGAGTTGTGATTTATACGTCGTTGGATCTTTCACGTGCGCTCGTCAGTAATTTATGAAATTAGCCGAACAAATAAAATAGAGTGCTGTATTTTTAGGGCAACGAAGAGAAGAAGACAGAGAGAGATGAAGATTCCTTTTTACACGTGGACCCCAAACCCCATGCTTTATCTCATTGTGTGCATGTGAACTTGGCATCTTCAGTTTTATTTTTTTAAACCATCACTATTCCCAATCTTTTAATCGAGATTCTTAGATTCAAATAAAAAACGGTTTTTAGTTTTTCTTAGTTTTTAACTTAAAAAACTAAGAACCGTCTCTTAACTAAGATATATAAAAATTATCTTTTAGCCAAATAATATATAAAAAAAAATATCAAATTATAAATTAAGAACTTCAGTTAAAAACCCGAAAATAATGATGCTTTTATTTTTATTTATCTTACCAAGGAAACTGTTACTGAAAAAGAAAAGGATGAGTAACTCTCAGTCCCACCTTATAATCAATTCTTTTCATATTTTATAATGTAGACAAAACAATAGCAATAATATGTAAAAAAACAAATACACAGCGTCAGCAACAACAAGAACCATTCATTTGAAGGTTATACAAGCATTAACACTACTAGTTACACTTATGAAACCCACACATTGTCCCCTATTGATTAACACTATTAATTTATTTATTTTACCCCCCCCCCTCCAAAAAATAATAATAATAATTACATCACATTTATTTAATTTTGTTTTCAACATACTATTTTTTCCTGAGTATAACATAAAAATCAAAGATAAAAACAAACCCCACCCTTCCAATATTTAACTTCTCTTCTTCTGTATCAAATTTTTTAAAAGATCACTAGTCTTTGTTATTGCTCAGCACAAGCTCAAACTCACCTCCTTCCTTTTCTTGATTCTCTTCCTCTTCTTCCTCATCATCATATTCTTCTTCATCTGTGCCTTCTTCATCATCAAAGTTATGATCCAACGGCTGAGGAGGAGGAGGATGTTGATCGGGTTGAGCCATTCCACTAACCATAGCTGGAGGCCATTGTTGCTCCGGTTGGATCATCAAAGGAACCGAATTATCCGGTTTGACTAAACCGGAAGTTGAGGAAGAAGATGCTATGTTGTTGTTGTTGTTGTTGTTGGAGTGGAACTTGTTCCTCTCTCTATATAAAGCATCAAGCTGGTGAAAGTAAGGACAAGTCTTGGAATCTTCAGGGCGTTTCTTGTTGCTCTCCTTGACTTTCTTGAAGTATTTGTTGATGTTTTCCCATTTTTCTTTGCATCTCTTTGAGTTCCTGTTGAATCCTAACCTTCTCATTCCCGCTGATATCTCTTCCCACAACGGTCCTTTAGGTCCGTTCTCTTGATATTTTGTATCAAGATTCGTCCTCAGCTTTATCAATGCCTCTATCTCCACTTTCGGCCACCGCGAAGAGCTCAAGGCTCCTGCCGCGGTGGTCGAGACAGGAGTCTGATCACCATTGTCCGTTAAGGTCGGTATCACTGCCTGTGACGGCTGAGGAGGTGGCGTTTGAGGCGTTTGCCGCGGTGTTGCCTGCTGGTTGTTATTATTAACCTGCATTTGCGATTGTTGCGGTTGCGGTTGCGGTTGCGGTATTGCGATTGATTGACCTTGAGGGTTCGGTTTTTCTGAAAACTTTTGAAGAAACGCCATGACCGCGGCATCTTTAGCCGCGGTCATGGAACGTTCTTGAGCTAAGATCTCGTGCTCGCGGTTGATTCGAGAGATTTCTTGCATTTTCCAAGATTCTTCTCTAACTATTCTCTCGTGCTCTCGCTTTTCAACAGCTTCCAAGAACTTGCGTTGAAGCTCCTCTTGTTTATCAACAACCTGTTTCATTAACCCCTCGAAAAACTCCTTCCATTTCCTCTTCCTCTTCTTCTTCCTTGTGGTTGTTTTCGTGCCACCAACCTCAACGTCAGAAGAAGTAGAATAAGAAGAAGATGTGGAATTATCGGATAGAAACTCTCCAGATATGTTCACAGGAGTGATGTTTGTTGTTGGCGGCGTAACAGTTGTTACTGGAGGAGTAGAGAACATGAAACTAATGTTATTGTGAGGTTGAAGCGGTTGCGGTTGCGATTGCGTTTGTTGATGAGGATGTAGTGAAGAGGAGGTTGAGTGAGTCTCGAGAGCTTCTAACTGATCAAAGAAGCGATAAGTTTTGCCTTCGGATTTTCCGGTACGGCCTTCTTTGGTTCGTTTGTGGTATTTGTAAACGTTTTCGAATTTCTCTTTGCATTTCTTTGCGTTTCTTATATAACCAAGCTCCCCCATTTTCCTGACAACAAAAAAAAAGAACTCAGAAATTCATCATCATGTCGTTTCTTAGAATATAAAAAAAAATCAAAATTTGTAGGAAATGTTCATTAAATAAACTAATTTTGTTTGTTTAAATAATAAATCAGTAAAATGCCGATATATAATATGTAGTTAATAAAGTAATGGTATTATAAAAAATATATAGTTGAGAAGAGGATCAATCAGCATGAGTTTGAGTTTGTGAAAGTACATCACCTTCACAATCTCATCGTCAATACAACATGACACAACTTATTTTATGTAAATTACAATAAAAATTAATCAAACTCACTTCAAGAACTGCCAGAGGCTGTTACAATAAATTTCCGGATATCTCATTGAGAAAAAAAAAACATTTTGACGAAATTAGGAAAACAAAACTCAAAATAAAAAAAAAAACAAATATGAAGAACTTAGCTCTACAAAAAAAAAAGACAGATTTTTAAACACTGTCAGTTAAACTAAAACAAAAAGACAAGCTTGGTAATAAACATTTCAAAAAAAAAAATTCAAAAAAGGGACAAAAAGGAGGAACTGAAAACGCACCTGGAAACCTCATCCCATAAGGGTCCTTTAACGGTAGCGTCTCGAAACGCTATTCCCATCTCAGATCGTATTTTCAGCAGCGCAAGCGTTTCCTGCCGCGGCCACCTGTTTCCTCCAAAACCACGGTCGCTCATCTCCTCCGACACCTCAAAAGCTCCAACCGCTGCTGCTGTTGCTGCCGCAGCTTCTGTAGCGGCTAACTCGTTATGTTGTAGCCGCACCGCTTCTGTTGCCGCGGCTGTGGTTGTACTACTACCACCCTGCTGCATCATCGTTAAGGGTTTTGATTTGTTCCCTCAGTTTTTTTTTTTTTTTTTTTTTTTAATTTATCTTCACCCTCTTTTTGACGGAAATGAAAATTTAATTTATAATAAAAAGGGAAAATAAAAAATCATAGAAGAAAGAAAAAAAATAAAAAAAGAGAGAGAGAGAGAGTTTACATAAGGAAGAGGAGTGAAATCTCTAGGTGGAGGGTTTTATGGAGTTAAAGAGTTTGTAAATACTTAAAAGTTAATTTTTATTTTTATTTTTATTTTTATTTTTATTTGTTCTGGTGATGGATCTGCTTGTCAACCTCAAGGATCCATTCTATAAATATTTATATTATATTTTTTTCTCTTTACATATTTTATTCAATTTGATTACCTTGTATTTAATACTTGTCCTTTGTTTGAGCCACAATGGAATCTTCAAAATTTCTTTCTCCTTTATATTTCCAATATTTGATAATTATATTTCAGGTACAATGTATTAACTTAGCACAATTTGTATACTGTAATAGGGATTTCGATTTGATAACACACTAACCTATCATCAAAATGATACCAGCTATGAGAACAAAATAATAATTATTAGTATTATTATAAAGTAAATAATGGTGTTTCATATTTTAACTTGATTTAGATTTTTTATATAATTATCTACATATAACTGTATCAATGTAACATTTATAATACTATAAACGAGAAAAAGCAAAAATATTGGCTGATTTTGAGATCATATAATAAATATAATAATAAACAAAAACATTTATATTAACTAAAATATTTTAAATATATACATTGCTGATTTACAATTTCTTACACAGTATATTCAAATTATAATAAACCATTTTAATATTATATATTTGAATATAATATTGTAATTTTTAATAAAATTTATTTAATACATACAAATTTAGAAGGCGTTATGTTTAAATAATAAATAACATAATTAAAATTTGCACTATAGAAATTTGTATTATTGTCAACGTGTCAAAATTAAAATTTGAATCTAATTAATAGAACACGGATTTTTAAAAGAAATGTAACTACTGCTTAATTATTAATTCTTTTGAAAAAGAAGAATGAATAAGAAGTAAAAAAATACCTTTTCTATGTAAAAGAGAGAAAATGGGAGGGAGGGGGAGCCATGTGATGTTAAAACCAAGAGTTTATATATCATCATGGGATGTATGTATGGTGACGAAGAAGAATTGGGCACAAAAAGATGCTCTATACCAAGAAAACTGAAGGATAAGTTTTTAATTAATTATTTTACCTTTTTAGAAAATAACTGTAAACAATATGTACGATACAACATCACATAACCATATGTATAGAAAAATATTGAAATTGAAAAATATACTAGTTAGATGAATCACATAAAATTATAGTAAATTAATATGTGTTACGTTGTATCACCAACATGGTTCTGATAGCTAAAATAATATACCAGACTTCAAATTCGAAAAATTTGAATGAAATTTTGACATATTTTGACATATTTTTGGTTGGATAACATTATACTAAATATCTAATCAATGTACTTATTTTATTTTTAGTAGTTTTTCATTAGATAATGTTGTTTTAATGTCTTGTCATAATTTTTTAACTATCAAAATGATGATAATAGTATTAACAATATAACATATCATAATTAGTAAATGTTGTTATATGATATATATAGTTAATGTATACTCCCTCCGTTCCACTAAGATAAATGTTTTACAAAAATAAGTTGTTTCATAAAGATGTATTTCTTATGTTTTCTATACAAAAATTACAAATTTCAATAAAATTAATTGAATTTATTAAAAGACTATTGGTTAAAATGCATTGGAATTTGATAATTTCTAAAATCGATGTATAATTAATGTGTTTTCTTAATATGTGTGAAAACACCAAAACATTCATCTTAATGGAACGGAGGGAGTATTTAATATTTCCTTCGTTTTGATTTAATTGTCGTTATAGGGAAACATTTGGTTTTAAAATAAGTGTAGTTTTAGAGTTTCAATGCAAAATTTATTAATATAATTTTTTATTTTATTTTTCTATTGGTTGAAATATGGTTAGTTGTATAGATAATTGTGTTTTTATTTTGGAAATGTACATAATCATATGTTTTTTTAATATGTGTGCATAAATCTAGAACGATAAATAAAATGAAACGAAGTGAATATTTTTTTTTAGATGTGTAGTTATGTGATTGATTCTAGTTGACAATCACTATTTTTTTATTAGAATAAGGTTATTTATTACAAACATCTATTTCATAGCTGTGCATAAAGTCGGTGGTGATTGTTATTTGTTTTTTTTGTCCGTCCAGCAAAATTGTCTGGGTATTAGAATTGTTTAAGTTTCATTAGAAAGCTTAGTGAGCAAACTACTCTATAGATTTTATTTTTTTTGCTAAAACTACTACTCTATAGATACAAATAATTTAGCAGATTAGTTAGATAATAAAAGTTTGAATCACTTCTTTTTAAAACATAATTTTTTTGATGAAGTTATACGATTAGAAATGTTCTTTGGAAAAAGATGTTTACAAAAACATATTAAGTGTAGTCGAGTTTTCAAATATTTACCAAAAATACGTTCCACATAACGTATTATTGGAATTCAGTGGCGGGTGACTTACATATTATTTGGAATTACGATGCTGATCCTAACGTGGATCCTATTGACCTTTAATCATTGAGGGTTGCTATTATTTTCTTAATTAAACATTTAAATTTACCATTAATTTACTACTCCACATTCCATTAATATACAATACATTTTTCTGATCTGGATTTGTCCCCCCTCATTTTTCTTTTTTTTTTTGGTAAAAGTCCCCGCTCATATTCACAAAGATTATTCTAATATAAACAAGTACTGATCGCCCACACTCTATAAACACGGGTTTGATTTTGAAATCAAGCCTCATATATGATGGTTTTATAAATTATTTATTATAACCCAAATTTAAGCAATAAATAAATAAACTAGTACTGTGTAAATAATGATGGGATGTTAGAAGGGAAATGATTAGATGCGAGTCATTTTCGGGATTGAAGTAAATGCTCACAATTTCCCTTTGAGGCCATACATAGGCTCCCTTATTACTACCGTTTCGATTTAATTATCGTTGCAGAGAAAAAATTTAGTTTTAAAATAAGTGTCGTTTTAGAATTTTAATGCAAAATTTATTAATAAGATTATTCATTTTATCTTTTTCATTGGTTCAAATATAATTAAGTGTATAAATAACTATATTTTTATCTTAAAAATATACAAAATCACATATTTTTTAGAGAAATTCCCTTAGATAGCCTTTTTTAGTTTGTTTGTCACAAAAATAGCTTTTAAGGAAGAAAATGACCAAAATGTTTTTTTAGAAGCTAAAAAATTCATTTATATGCATTTATAACTCTAGGGTTAACTAATTTGGACTTTAGGGTTTAGAGTAAAGGGGTGGGTTTGGGGTTAGGGTTCCAAATTTCAAAAAAAAAAATAAAAAAAAATCAAAATTTCAAAAAAAAAAAGTATATTTTGGTCATTTTATTTTTTGAGAGCTATTTTTGTGACAAAAACTTAAAAAGACTATTTAAGAGAATTGACTTATTTTTTATTTTTTAATATACGTGCATAAAACTAAAACAACAATTAAAATGTTTGTATTTTTTTCTTTCTTCATATTGAACCGATTTGACACGGCTGTTATTTAACGTAGTTAACTAAATCAATAATTTAAAACACTTGAACATTACTACCAAACACAATCAAGTTCAATCGTTAAGTAATTAATTTCTCTAGCCTTTAAACCAACAATTTTTATATTTCTTTTTATTATTATCATAGATAACCTGGTAAATCCAACTAATCATACGGTATGTAAATTCGTAAAAATACATTCATACCATGTTCAACATCTTATCATATTCTCTATATTGTGGCTTTTTGCTTAAAATAGTCTCTATATTGTTCTCCAAAAATCGATATATTCTTGTTATTGTTGAGAGCAAATTATTTGTGAGTCAAGAATGGTATATTTTAAAGCCCAGCTTACAAGAGTTGGAACATATAACAACAGACACACACTGCTGCAAAAATCTACTAGCAAATATATAGAGTATATATATCCCTAGTCGAGTTTTTATAGTCACTAGAAACAGTCTCTTAGCGAATATAAGAGATGTTTTTTTAGCTTTTAACTAAAAAAAAATTAAGAAACATCTCTTATATCTTTTATTTAGGAGATATTTTTTTAATTTTTCGTTAAAAGCTAAGAAACAATTTCTTATATTTATTAAGATACCCTTCCTAAAAAATATGTATTAATCATGGTTTTATGTCTTTGAAAGGATCAAAAAAAAATATATATATATATATATATGTGCGTGTGTGGATTTAATAGGAAAATCAAATACATTTTCCTGAAACACTTGATTTTTGTTTAATTTTCTACAATATATATAGTATATGAAGTTACTAGCACGATTGTGGTTTATTATAATAAACTGAAAATTGTCAAAGAGAACAGCATTTGTATCTTATCAGCCTATTTAGCGTAGCGTACAGTACATGGCATTGTATTGGAAATTTACAGCATCATTAGGAGTTATTTTAATAGCATTAAATTTGCGATATATAATGAATTGCAAGAAAAAATGCATTGAGAGCCGATATCAAGGACCACCCTTTTTGATAGCTCCTAAAGCATTGAATATGATGCGACTTGATTCTCGTAGGTGCATTTCGAAGTTGAAAAATACTACTCCTAATAGGGTATCAAAAATAGTACTATTGCGCACTATTATAGAATCCATATATACGTGATTATTACTAATTTTAAAACTAGCGAGTTTTTTTGTTACGAATCTTGTTTAAAAATGACAGATTAAGACCCTGGTTAATAGAACATTAGCATAATCATTATATTCTTTATTATCCAATCAATAATTTTTATAAAAATATTTAAGAAATTACTTACAAGATATTAATGCTCTCTAAATGTTATTTGTTCAATGCTCTCAAATGAAGTTTTTGGTAGATCATTTGTATATAAAACATATAAATTTGAAATATATTCAATTAATTAATTTTATTTAATAATATCAAAATTATGTTTATATCCAAAATTAAATTTATATTTTAAAAATAAAACTTTCAATTAAAATATATTTAACTTTTTAAAATAATAATATTTCCATTTAAAATATAATATAATTTATATTATTATATATGATTCAATATTTTAATAACAAAAATAAAATAATATATAGATATATATCTATATTATTAAGAAAAAAATAAATTATATACTATATAATAAATTTGATGATAACATTATATATAAATCATTTATTGTTCTATCAATCATCTTATTAAGTATATAAATGAGAGCATACAATTTATATAATGTACGACTATTGCTTTATTATCTGTTCTACCAATAAAAACCTAAGAACTTGATTGGAAACTCAATAACTAAATAAATTAACATAGACATTAATATATAAAAAAATGATTAACGTCATAAAATTGAGTAATTCAATTATTGATAGGGGCAGAGATGGACTCACATCTATTTTTAGAAGAGGGGTTAGCAGATCCACCTTAAATATAAAAGCATGGTTTGTTAAGCTATTACAAATTAGTTATTTCAGTTTTGATGGTAAATTTATTTCGGCTGACATCCCTTAACCTGGATTTAAATTCGCGTGACAACTTATTTTAATTTTATTTTTATCTAAGATCTAAAGTTTATTTAGTTTTGACCCATGTTTAAAATTATTCTGGATTTGCCACTGAATGTGGGCCATGGTAAATTTAAGGTGAAAAAATAAGAGAAGAAGAAACATGCAAGTGGATTGAGCAAAGGATATATGGAGTATGTACCCGATTGAAAAGAAGAAGAGTTAGAGCACCATTAGGGGATGTTTAGAAGGTGTTTAGGAGGAGTGTTTAGGGAAAAATGAATAATATAATGGACGGGTTCCATAAAAGGGGTGTTTACGGAGCTTGTTTAAGCATTGATGCATGCACTGTTTATAAGTCCCACTATGCATTGTTTATAAATTCCACTGACACGTGGTAATCTGCAATTGTTTTTAAACATTCTATAGTAAAGTGCTAGGGTTAATGGTGCTCTTATAATAGTATTAACTTCTTATCTCTATGGGATAGTTGAGAGAAAACTACTCAATTACTACTCTCTTTGTATATATTTTTATATTTTCCAAACAAAATCATAATTTCCTATACATTTGCTTATATAATTTGACCAATAGTAAAATAAATTATATATTAATATTGATTATAATATTAATTGTTAATAAATTTTATTTTGAAAATTATAAATATTATTTAATTTGAACTTTTTAATCTAAAATATCATATATTAAAAACAGAAGAAATATTGTTTTAGAAGTTTTTATTAGCTTTAATAATTTACTCACACGGAAAATCACACATATACATGTGTACACACCTGCAAAGCCACAACTATATATTATGATTGGTAACGATTAAGTAATTGTGGAATTACGAAAATAATCAAACTACAGAAAAAATTAATAAAGTTACAAAATAATTTAAAAATTTACAGAATAATGGAATACATGTTAAATCGATCAAATTATTTTATATGATATTTATTTTATTATAAGAATAAATAAATATTAAAAATACTTTTAGTTTATGTTAAATATTTAATTTATCTTTCAATATATTTTAATAATAAATTTATATTTTATAATATTATAAAACAAATTATAGTATAATTGTATTTACAATATAGCTATTTATCTTTAAAATAATATTATTTTTAAAAATTTTAAAATAATATTTACATATAATTAATAATATAAAAGTGTCGATTTTGTATAATTTTCGCAATAGTCAAGTAAAATTCATTTTTGCACTTAATAAAAATTTATTTATATTTTTATTAGTAAAAACGTAAATATGTTAATTTTTTATTCCGCAAATTTTGTTGATTGATAAAATATTTGCAGAAAATACAATTATGTCATTCTGCCATTTTATAAGGTTATATTATGTGCACGAAAAGTCACAGACACTTAAATATATATTTTTCTTTTTAATATAAATCATTTTAATTTTTAATTCCAAATTATATAATATTATAATTTTTTTATGTAAAGTTTTTAATAATTAATGTTATATAATCAATAATAATATACATTTCAATTTATTATTTATTAAATTATAATTAAATAAATAATTAATAAATATTTTTATTTATAAAATATATGAAATTAATTATTTTAAATTTATGTGGACAAACTTTTATATTAAAATGCGGAGAGAGTATACACGAATATGTGTGTCAGGCTGCATCTGTCTGAATTTTCAACCTGGCACCAATATGGAAGATCTGGTTTGACACTTTTACCAATAGATTCGAAGAGTTTAACTGTGAAATGCATCTGTAGATTCTGCGCCAATCAGATATATACACACATATATAAGCTATACTGACTTCTTATTTTTTATGCTTATAATAACTTATTAATTCTTTTTTTCCCTCTAATAACTTCTAATTTTCTCCATGCAAACTAGCATATTTATTAATATATGATGCAAATAAAAATTTAGTTATATTATATATAAATGCACTAGAATAGCAAGGAAAGATATGTTTTATCTATTTAAAATTGCTCAGCCCGCATCGGTTTCACGACAACCTAATAAAGCGGGTCTCATGGATTTTGGCTCATAAGCCTCAAATCCAAACTATGTAATTTTAACCCTTTTCAGAAGCAAATTTTTCCTAACAACATTTGAAACTCTGACCTCCACACTTTCTACTAAATAATTATGATTTTAACCTATTAAACCAATTCTTTGTTGTTTTATGTACTTTGTTATTGTTGTTAATAACTTAATACTTTAATAGCCATTGATTTTACCTAGCAAACCAAACAAAAGTAAGATCTCGTTTACATTTTATTTAATTGGAGCTTTTTTAATCAGGTGATGTGTTGGAGTTGAAACATGAAATTAAAAGGGTATGTTACTACAGCCCAAAACTACCAACGTATTGGGCCAAGCTTGTAGTTTTCTGTTTGTATTTTTTCCTTTATTCATTTGTATAGTTCTGTAATATACCTTTTTATTTTGTTTTTGTTTTGGTTCCCTAAAACTGAAAAGGGCATATTCAAAAAGATTCTACAATCAGCTAAAAGTTCATAGAGCCTCTTCGTCTTAGAGAGAACCAATACCTCAAGGAAGAAAGCCAATGTAGAGCAGTCGTAGTTTTTGACAAGTTACTATCTGTTTTTGTCCCTTTCACTGACTCAGTGATGCTTACAAGACATACCTAGCTAAGCATATTGAACCACTTTATATATATGGAAACTAAGAATATTATTACATTAGAAACTATGATAACCTCAAGCTTTTTTTTTTTTTACTTTTAGCTATATAAGAATAAATATAATGGCCAATGGTAAATTAAGCAAACTGTTAGATACTGATATGTAACTGTTTACCACTTCTTGATGCAACTACATTGGTCTTGATTGATTTCTTTCATCAAGAGATGCATATATGAGTGGATTAAGAAAGTCTAATCCCAATTTTCTTATAATTTAGAACCTAATTCAACTAGCCTCAATTCCAATGTCATTCTCTGATTCACACCAGCTTGGGAAAGAGGCACACGAGGAACGTAAATTTTTTTTATTTGTTCATTACTTTATTTCTCACTCCATTTTACAGTAAATTATGAAGTAGGTTGGAAATGTTTTTAGTGTACATATATTCTTGTATAGGGAGTCTTTGTATATTTTGTATATTAACTAAATCCTTGTGATTGGATATAATAAACCATTAATATATATATGTATATTTAACGTCTTTGTTTTGATTTGAGGCTTGGGTTAGATCTTGGTCATGTTTCTATATAAACTAGGGGTTTGTTATTATTATTTTTCTTATTGATTTGATTTTATGTGTGTTTTTAATGTTAATTTATTTAGTGTATTTTATTTTATATAATTGTACTATTGTGTTTGTTTGATTGTTAGTGTGTAACAATTTTTTTTCGTCATTGTAGATGATTTACTTTAGTAAAATATTTAATATTTTATATTAAACTTGTAAGTTGACCAAAATATTTTTTTGTATATTGTTGTTCATTTTTATTTTCATGATGGTAGATAATATCTAAATAATTAAATAATATTTTAATAATTTTATTATTTAAAAAAAAAATATTTTTAATATTATATTCATATATATTGACCTTTTATCAAAACAGAATTTGCTCTAGAAAAACTTAACTGGGCCTTGTCCCAGATAATTTTTAAATTCTTTTTCCTTGTAATAAACTTTGTGGGCTCTAAATATCGGTGAAACAGCGGTCGAGAGATCAGAGTTTCGTGTCGTGTTAAGATTCGTCCGTATCGAAACCCTCAAAGAAGTTTACTTTTTCAGCTGATACGATGTCCGGAGAAGAAGACGCCACCGTAAGGGAGCCACTAGATCTGATTCGTCTGAGTCTCGACGAGAGAATCTATGTCAAGCTCCGCTCTGACCGCGAGCTTCGCGGCAAGCTTCACGTACGCTTTATTCTCTCTCTATTGTCTCTTTTACCCCTCGTGGGGTTCGAAAGTTTCAATTTTTTAGTAAAGGGTTCTCTAGTTATGGCGATTAAGCTCTAAGTTGCCTACTTAGGTTTTGGTTTTGTCTCTCTGTGCAGGCGTTTGATCAGCATTTGAACATGATTCTGGGCGATGTTGAAGAAGTTATTACAACAGTTGAGATTGATGATGAGACATACGAAGAGATTGTCCGGGTACTTACTTCTTCCTTATGTTTAATTGTATGATTAATTGAGGGTTTGTTAGTGTAGATAGAGTACAAGTGGTAGGTGTGTCTTTAGAAGTTTCAGCTCAATGAGACTCTTAACAAAAAATGAAGTGTACTGATTAGCTGTTGCAACTGCATTTTCCAGTAATGAAGTTTTTTTAAGCTTCTTAGGCACATTAGTTGCTTAGAGACTCTCCTATAGTTGGTTTGATTGTGTATATATATGATTGGTTTGTTACTATTCTTTGATTTGCAGACGACAAAGCGAAACATTCAGTTTCTGTTTGTGAGAGGAGATGGAGTGATATTGGTGTCACCACCACTCAGGGCACCCTGAAGTTAAAACTCAGATTTGAAGCCTAAGTTAAGGAGCTTAAGTTATCTCAATGGGAAGCTTTGTGTGACTATTGGTGTGTATTTTAGTTACTTGTTGTCTGAAACTTGAAAAAAGCTTGAACGATCTCTTTTGCTTAATCCCAATTTGCTCTCGGATATTTATACCTTAGCTACTTTTGCATCGTGTGTGTGACATTCTTTAATTACAACCCAATTCGTCTTTTTTTTTTTACAAACAAATGTAAGCCTGAGGATTGTGAGCCTCTGTAGTTTCTACTTGGAGAATCCATCGGTTCTCTGTACGAAGCTTTAGGTAATAGAGGACTCGGCTCTACTGGGACTGACTCTGCAAAGCATGCTGTGTTCACACGAGTCCTCTCCATTTCTGTTTGTAGCAGTTCACTTGAACACTGTTTCCTTAGTGCCTGATCACAAAAACAAAAACAAAAACACAAGTTAAGACTTGGAGTTTGATTATATATCTGTTGGAAAGAGTAAAAGGGAACCAAAAAAAAGATGTTTACGAGGAGGTCATCTGCTGAAACAAATGATCCTTGTCTGTCATTTGAAGCTGTGTCTTCACTGTCACGAGTTGGTTTGCGATTATGCGCTTGGAATGGTCTCAACTGCTTCACTGATGCTTTTAGTAGCAATCTCCAACACGGTTGCTTGTAGAGTTTTACCAATTTTATATAAATTTTTAAATTTACCCTTAAATAATAATTATTTTTTAAAAATATTTTGAATTTGTGATAAAAATTTAAATTAACTTTACCCTTAAATGATAATTATCTTCTTAAGTACTTTAAATTTGTGATAAAAATTTAAATTAACTCTCATAATCATTTATAAATATTTAAGTCATTTATAAAAAAATTTATACAAATTTATAAACTCAATTCCACCTAGTAAATATTAAATCTAAAATAATTATCACTATAATTTAAATCCAAATATTATGCTATTTTTGATTAAATGTACTTTTGAAAAGTGATAGTCAAATTAGGATATTTCAGACAATTTTCTCATAAAATATTGAATATTGTAAGAAAATTAACCATCATGAAATTAAAAAAAACATTCATTATGCTAAAGAATAAAGATTTAACTATTTTAATAATTTGAGATACATATTAATTAAATTCTAAATTAGTTTAATTTCTTAAAGTTTGTAATTTGTTACTATTAGTTAGTCAAATGCATATTTTTAAAAATATTTAATTTGTAAAAAAGAAAATACTTGTAAACCGATTCAGTATATAGACACAGCGTTTTATTATTTGGCTCAACCCTAGCGAACCTTCACACGCCGGTTTCACCAAAAAAAAGACAAAAAAGAGAGCTTCGCTGTTGTTCCTCTCCTCTCTCTCTATCTCTGCGCCGAAACTTGCTAACCCTAATCGCTCTGTTACTCTCCGACGTAAGGTAAACGCTTCTTCTCCTCTCCTCTCATAAACACACAGTATCATTGCTTTCTCATCTTCAAACTTAGCTTCTTTCGTACCGATCGATCTCGAAAAAACGTACATAGATTGCTAAACCTAGAATTGATTCCGTTTGATTGCAGATAATTTATCACCAATGGGGCGGAAGAAGCCGAGTGCTCGCGGTGGAGATGATGAACCCACTGCTTCATCTCTCGTTGGCGGTGGTGGTGGTGGTGGTAAATCCAAGAAGAAATCTGTTCAGATCGATGACGATGAGTACTCCATAGGTACGGAGCTCTCTGAGGATCCGCCTAAAGGTGAGGAAGACAAAGTTGTCATCACTGGGAAGAAGAAGAAGAGTAAGAAAGGTGATAAGAAGAAGGATGATGATTTTGCTGCGGAGGAGGAGGATGATGTTGTTCCGGAGATTGCTTTTGAAGGGAAGAAGAAGAAGTCTAAGTCTAAGAAAGGTGGTGGTGGATCCGTTAGCTTTGCTTTGTTAGATGATGATGAAGATGATAAGGATGATGAAGAGGAGGATAAGCCTAAGAAAGGTGGTAATTCGTTTGCTGCTTCAGCTTTTGATGCACTTGGTGATGATGAAGAAGAAAATGATGAGGAAGAGGTGGCTCCAGTTACCTTCTCTGGTAAGAAGAAGTCTTCTAAATCGTCCAAGAAGAGTGCTAATTCGTTTGCGGCTTCAGCTTTTGATGCACTTGGTGATGAAGATGAAGATGATGAGGAAGAGGTTGCTCCAGTTACCTTCTCTGGTAAGAAGAAGTCTTCTAAATCGTCCAAGAAGAGTGCTAATTCGTTTAGCGCTGCTTTGCTTGATGATGAAGAAGAGGATAGTAATGCAGTTGAAGAGGAAGAGAGTCCTGAGATCATGTTTACGGGTAAGAAGAAGTCGTCTAAAAAGAAGGGTAGTAGTGTTTTGGCTTCATTAGGTGATGATGAGGAAGGTGCTGAGGAAACAGGTAAAGATAAATCTTCTGATGCTAAGAGTGCAGAGGTTGTAGAACCTGCGAAGAGTAAGAAAAAGAAGAAGAATAATAAGAGTGGAAGGACAGTACAGGAAGAGGATGATTTGGATAAACTTCTTGCAGAGCTTGGAGAAGCCCCTGTTGCTGCAAAACCTGCTGAAGAAGAGAAAGTTCAAGCTCAGCCTCAGCCAGTTGTGTCTGTAGAGAATGATGGTGAGAAGGAAGGAGAAGAAGAGACTGCTGCAGCGAAGAAAAGGAAAAAGAAGAAGGAGAAAGAGAAGGAAAAGAAAGCAGCAGCTGCTGCAGCAACCTCTACTGTAGAGGCTAAGGAAGAAAAACAAGAGGAATCAGTACCCGAGACACTGCAGGGGAAGAAGAAGGATGCAAAGAGTAAAGCAGCTGAGAAGAAAATTCCTAAACATGTTAGAGAGATGCAAGAGGCTCTTGCACGGCGACAAGAAGCTGAAGAGAGAAAGAAGAAGGAAGAGGAAGAAAAATTGAGAAAGGAGGAAGAGGAGCGCCTTAGGCAGGAAGAGCTTGAGAGGCAAGCTGAGGAGGCTAAGCGCAAGAAGAAGGAAAAAGAGAAGGAGAAACTGTTGAGGAAGAAGCTAGAGGGGAAGCTTCTAACAGCAAAGCAAAAGAGTGAAGCTCTTAAGAGGGAGGCTTTTAAGAACCAGTTGCTTGCTAGTGGTGGAGGTCTCCCACTTGCAGATGAGAATGAGCCTGCCACAAAGCGTCCCGTTTATGCCAACAAGAAAAAAACAGCTCGCCAAAAGGGCAATGACTCTACCTCTGTTCAGGTGGAAGAGGAGGTAGACCCAAAAGAGAATGAACCAGATACTTTAGGTGAAGTGGGTTCAGCAGAAACTGAAAAAGTTGATTTAGTAGAGTCAGTAGACACTGATGAGAAATCAGGTACTGCTGATGTAGCTGCGGAGAATGGGGCTGAGGAAGAAGATGATGAAGAAGATGAATGGGATGCAAAAAGCTGGGGGGATGATGTTGATCTTAAGTTCAAAGGTGATTTCGATGATGAAGAGGACAAAGCTCAGCCTGTAGGTAAGAACGAAATAAAGGACGCTGTATCAAAGACACAAGATTCAGGTTAGTATGAACTCTTGTTCTCTGTCCGTCTTCCTAGTGAAATATCGTTTGTCTGTTTTAAACTAATCTTTTGAATTTTTTACGCAGGCCCTGAAGCGGAAAAAACAACAGCTAAACCAGCAGGTACGGACAACCGAGCGGCACCTGCCTCTAAAACTTTACCTGAAGTGGTAGATGCTGCACGTACAAAACGTGCTACCCGGGCCAAAGATGCCTCTAAGAAAGGCAAAGGCGTAGCTTCCAGTGAACCCAAAGAGGGTGAAGAAAATCTCCGCTCTCCCATTTGCTGCATCATGGGTCATGTCGATACTGGTAAAACAAAGCTATTGGATTGCATCAGAGGAACAAATGTACAGGAAGGCGAGGCTGGAGGTATAACTCAGCAGATTGGTGCAACATATTTCCCTGCGGAAAACATCCGAGAGAGAACCAGAGAACTGAAAGCCGATGCAAAACTTAAGGTGCCAGGTCTATTGGTTATTGATACACCTGGTCACGAGTCCTTCACGAATCTGCGGTCAAGGGGTTCAAGTTTGTGTGACCTTGCAATTTTGGTGGTTGACATTATGCATGGGTTGGAGCCACAAACCATAGAATCCCTTAATCTATTAAGAATGAGGGACACGGAGTTCATTGTTGCATTGAATAAGGTTAGAATGCTTGTCATTCGGCTGGATGAGAGTTTTTTTGTTCTCTGTTGTTAGTTCCCATGTTGAAAATTAACCTTTTCGTCCTCCAGGTGGATAGGCTATATGGATGGAAAACATGCAAGAATGCTCCCATCGTGAAGGCAATGAAGCAGCAAACTAAAGATGTTGTTAATGAATTTAACATGAGGCTCACTGGGGTGAGTTATACGTCTAGATTTTTTGATGCATGGCTTGAGCTATCACTTAAGGTGTTTCGTTGGTATTTCAGATTATAACTCAGTTCAAGGAGCAAGGTCTCAACACTGAGCTTTACTACAAGAACAAAGAAATGGGAGAAACTTTCAGTATCGTTCCTACCAGTGCTATTACGTATGAATATCTGTTTAATTGTCTTCAATTTACATCTCAACAGACAATTCATCCATCCTAAATAGTTTGTTGTTCTTTATATTTCAGTGGGGAAGGGGTCCCAGATATGTTACTGTTGTTGGTTAACTGGGCTCAGAAAACAATGGTTGAGAAGCTTACATATGTTGACGACGTGCAGGTATCTCATCTCTCTTTTAGGGATCATTTTCTTTCCGAACTACTTCAGTATGATAATTCTTTACCCTTTCTTGAAATTGTCGAACAGTGTACTGTCCTAGAGGTGAAAGTTATCGAAGGCCATGGTACAACCATTGATGTTGTGTTGGTAAACGGTGTGCTTCATGAAGGTGATCAAATCGTCGTGTGTGGGTTACAGGCAAGTCGAAATCTTGTGATCTATAACCAAACTAGCCATGCCCTGGGTATACAGTTCATAGATACAGAACTTTTAAAAGTAATGTTATTTCTTCCTCTCCTATTTCAGGGACCTATAGTCACAACGATTAGAGCGTTACTGACTCCTCATCCAATGAAGGAGCTACGGGTGAAGGTAAGTTTCAATTCTCCACTTCATTTGTCCTTTGGCTGTTATTCCTTCACTTTCTTTTTCTATACACAATGTGAGTTCTTGGTCCGATGTTTCAGGGTACTTATGTGCATCATAAAGAAATAAAGGCTGCACAGGGTATTAAAATTACTGCCCAGGTGATTGAACCCCACTCCACAATTATCTTAGTTGCTAGTTGAAATTGCTGATGTTTGGATCACATCCTGAATACTGTTTCCCTTTTTTTGGTTTGTGTTTTAAAAAGGGCCTTGAACACGCTATTGCTGGCACTGCACTGCACGTGATTGGACCTGACGATGACATCGAAGCAATCAAGGAGCAAGCAATGGAAGACATGGAGTCAGTTTTGAGCAGGATTGACAAAAGTGGCGAAGGAGTTTATGTACAAGCGTCTACACTAGGGTCATTGGAAGCGTTACTTGAATTCTTGAAGTCCCCATCTGTGAAGATACCCGTCAGTGGTATCGGTATAGGGCCTGTGCACAAGAAAGATATCATGAAGGCGGGAGTGATGCTCGAGAGGAAGAAGGAATACGCCACAATTTTGGCTTTTGACGTGAAAGTGACTACAGACGCTCGTGAACTCGCGGACGAGATGGGAGTTAAGATCTTCTGTGCTGATATCATCTACCATTTGTTCGATCAGTTCAAGGCGTATATTGAGAGTATCAAAGAGGAGAAGAAGAAGGAATCAGCAGATGAAGCAGTCTTCCCATGTGTCCTTAAGATTTTACCTAACTGTGTGTTCAATAAGAGAGACCCAATTGTCCTTGGAGTTGATGTCGTCGAGGGTATACTTAAGGTATCATGTCCTCCTATATTCAAACATGCTGACACAAGTGCGAAGATTCACAATGTCTTGTTGTTGTTTTCAGATTGGAACTCCCATCTGCGTCCCGAGTAGAGAGTTTATCGATATTGGGCGCATTGCCTCTATTGAGAACAACCACAAGCAAATCGACTATGCAAAGAAGGGCAGCCATGTGGCTATTAAGGTAAATAATGGGATCATATTCTCCTCAACAAGCTCGCAAAACTTATGTTTACAGAGAGAGTTATTGTCGCTATGTGTTTCACCTTGAGTTATTATTGATGCTTTCTTTGGTTTATACAGATTATTGCTTCAAACCCTGAAGAGCAGAAGATGTTTGGGAGGCATTTTGACATGGAAGATGAGCTTGTGAGTCACATTTCGAGGAGATCTATCGACATACTCAAAACTAACTACCGGGTAAGTGGAGAAGAAGTTTTATCTTCTTTTTCAAATCATCGTCATGAATAGAAAAGATGATCTAAAATAATAAATCCACATTAATTTTTGTTTGCAGGATGAGTTATCCATGGACGAGTGGAAGCTTCTTGTAAAACTGAAGAACATCTTCAAGATACAGTAGATTCCCCGACAACGTTCAAATGTCTACTTTGTGGTAGCTTGAAACGCTCACACAGGACTTGTGATGCTGTGTCTGCGTCGATGCAGAATGAACAGAGTCATCTTCCTGCTTCTAACCAAAGCATTTACGAAGATCTGAGAGAGGTTAAAGAGAGACTAGAGTTTTTTTTTTTGGTTATGTTATCTTTCTCCCTGAAAAGTGCTAAATAATTGGTTTATGAACCCTCGTGCTGGCACAAACATGCAGGGAAATAAGATGTTGAGTTTTGAGATATACAGCAAATATTGTTCTTCCTTGTCAGCCTTTTAAAAGTAAACCCGACTTCACAAAAAATCTCATCTACTATATAGATCACAATCGTAGAAGTTTTTGTCCAAGTTCAATTCAGTTTTAGATAATATTATGAGGCCCTAATATTATCTCTGTTTTTAAAATATATTTTTTTAAAATAACCTAGAACTTGGTCTGCATGGATATTAGGTTTTATGTTTTTATAAATTTATACTATATTTGTTTTCTTTTCTGGTACAATTATCTGGACATGTTTCAGATATATAGGTTATTTGAATATTTTTAGATTTTCATACATCATAACTGAATCTACTTAGATTTAAGAGGATCTGACTCAAAACCTACCCAAAAATTTATAATACATAAGTGATACATAATTTTAAAACTCAAAAAACTTAATAACTGAAAAAACAACACATACTTGAACAGTACGCGAATACACATATCTAACTGATTTTGTAATCAATTTTTTTTTTATTAATTGTTTTGAAATCTTATCACAAATAAAACAATTTCATTTAAAATTGTCGAATTATTGTAGTTAACATGTAAGATAAATACTATCGAATTATTATAATAAAAATAATTAATAGAGTAATTACAAAAAATAAAAAATAAAAAAGTAAAAATATAATAAAATATTTTAAAATTATTATTTTCTGTTTTAATACTTATGTAACAAATGTTGTCGAATTATTTGGAAAAGACAATAAATAAAATGTTTAGAATGTGCTAAAACATTTTCATCCTTATTCCATATTTTATTTTAAAATGGAATATGAAATGGTACTGAACAAAAAATAAAAAATTAATCTAGATGCCCTTAAAAAAGTGAAAATTGTAAGAAAAACTTAACTTTAAAAAATATTGTCTTGTATTTCTTTTTTAATAATAATAATAATAAAATATATATATTTATTTATTTTTTAAAATAGTAATTTTTGTTTTAAATCGTTTCTTATGGCACGAAAATATGTCTTTGAATAATAAAAGATGTGAAATGTAGAACTAAAAGCAAGCTCCTCCTCCTTTTATGGAGATGTGAGAAAAGAATGAATATGACTCATACGTAAAAATAATAGCATACGACAACAATTGCAAAGTAGCTCTCTTTTTATCTTTTTGAACGTTGTCGAGATCATCGATATGTTACGTTCAGTGTTATGAGTGATCTACTAAACTGTGGTCCATTGCTTTACTGTATCTAATTTGATCCTTTATTTTTTTTAGAAATATCAGTTTCCCTGTATTTCTTAAATTAAATAATCAAAATATTTAATTGATTAAAAAACTTATAACAATATACATATAGATTTAGTTGCACTATATAAAAAGAAGTAGCATATGACATGATTCAATAATATTCCCTTAACGAACTGATTAGAAGTCACGTATTTATAATTTAAATTAGATGACAATGAATTGAAGAGACATGTATTTTTATACTAAACCCGTTTTTTGATATAAGATATTAAAAAAGATTATTTCAAATTACATGACGTTTTCAATATTTAATATAAAATTTACTGATTTTTATGTTATATAACTTTTTATATTCTATAAATCAATTTTCTATTAGTTGAATCATAGTTAGCTAAATAGTTAATGATGATTTTGTTTATAAAATTTATAATATTAATGATTTTTTAATCTGTGTGTACAACTTCAAAGTGTCAAATAAAAAAATGTATAAAATTGTTAAATCATGTCCACTTCCCATTTGAAACATATTCTGACATTCAAGACATTATCATAAACCATTCTTAAACCTAAGATGTCTATACACTATATTTTTATTTTTATTTTTAAATATATAATATAATTGTAATATTTTGTTTTTTGGTATATATAAAAGATTTAAAATAATTGATTTGATTACATATATCACTAAAATATATTTACATTTTCAGTTACACATCCAATTTTTTTTTAGAGTTAAGCATGTATGACTTTGATCAGTAGAAGAATATGTAACATAACGGAAGTGATTTATGATTTCGTGTGAATGAAGCTAAAGCACGGAGAAAGATAATGGAGTGATTGCATGGTCAATTAACAAGACTTCCAAGCTCTCCAAAAAATTAACGCACCGCTCGTTGTATGAAATGGGGTCCACATGCCAAGTGAGCGAGCATGAGAGACTGGGAGGTCTATTAGCCGTGTGCGCTTGGGACGTTACAAGTAGTATCATAGCAAAACCCAAACAAATGTGAAGTCATGTGTGGACTCACACAAACATGAATAACGATCTCGAGACACAATATAAACTTTGCGTTCTTTGAAAGGGGAATAATTATAACATACATGTTTGTAGTATATGTGAAATTTTAAGAGAATTGTTTGACTATCTATATTATTAAAGTGCATTTACATTTTCGGTCACACATCTAAAAAAAAATTATGAATCAAACGTGCTTGAACTGGATTAGTAAAAGTGACCTATCAAAAAGTAATTTATACGTAATATTGTACGATTGAAACTAAAACACGGCAAAATATCATGTGATGATTACAGAACAAGTTAACAAAACTTTTGAGTCTTCAAAAAACTTAACCGCACTATCTCTCACATATCGAGTGAACAACGTGGGAACCATATGTGGTCGAGGCATCACAGTAGTATCTTTACTTACAATTTTACATAAATCTATAAGATTGAGAACTATGGTATCGATAATGTGCTGAATTAATTGTAATCTAAACGTAGCACACCTAGAACATTTCCAATAGGAGTATTTAGGAGTTTTCATGATACAAATAACAAGAGAAACTTATGAGAACTCCTAACACCACTTATTCTTTGTGTATTGATTTATTTTTCATTTTCAAATTAAAACCTAATTATCTCATATAATTAGCTTAAAATATTGACTACCAATAAGGTTGCTCTTATTTTTCAATTAATAAAAATATTTACATATCCACCGTAAAACAGGTATCTCAAACATCATCATCACAAATTCTCAATTACATCTTTAAATAAAACTAAAACATAAACCGCACACCTTTAAACAACATGTGTTTGCAATATGAAAGATCATTTGAAGTAAGTAGAACAGTTTGTTCACGTACCGTAAACACACTGTCATGTTTCATGGAGTCAACGCTTACTATATAAACTCTTATAATAAGGATATGATCATAGCCTAAAAATGTGTTCACGAACCATTCAGAGTCCATGTAACCCAATAAGCTTAGTTAACCCAAACGTTACTGCCATAGCTAACCACCCTCCAAACAGAACCCTCGCCGACGACCTAACCGCTGGAGCCTTCCCTAACGCCGCTCCTAACCACCCAAAAGCCACAAGCGCCACCGTGACCGCCGCCACAACTGCAATGATCCTCACTCTATACTCCTTCACAAACGCAGCCGCCAAAAGCGGCACAATCGCACCCGCGGAAAACGCTAACGCAGAAGCAGCTGCTGCTTGTAGTGGACTAGGAAGCTTCTCTTTCTCCACTTCACCACTCTCTCTCTCCATCTGAGCTACCTGTTGGAGAGAAGATTCCACATTGAAAATATGAATAGAACATAAGTAATATATAAGAGATTTGGGTCAATCCACTAATCGCTAATTGGTTTTAAGTTGGAAGTCCAAAAAACTTATCACTACCTCTATGTCGTACTGAGAGTAAACAGAGACGAACTCTCCTATCGCCATGCTACAAGCTCCGGCCACCATCCCGGCGAATCCTGAGAGAATCATAGCCTTGACGTCGTGTTTCACGGCGCCAACTCCCATCATCAATGACGCGGTGGAGACAAGACCGTCGTTGGCTCCGAGGACGGCGGCGCGTAGCCATTGAGCGCGTTTGGAGTAGTTTAAGGTTGTTGTTGGTTCCTTCTCTATGTCCATGTTACGATCTTGATCCATTTTTTTTTCAAAGGAAAATAATATATTTGTTTGTGTTGTGTTTTGTTTGAGTAAGAGAATCGGGTAAGTGTGGAGAACACACGTCCTGGCTCATTCTATTTATGGAGAGTTTTTAGTTTACTTTTTTGGCTTGGTGGAGACAATATGTGGAGCAGACCACCACTACTTGTTTCTTTTGCTGGTATTAATTGATACATCGGAAAGAAACAATTTTACTAAGGTCATCATTATCCCCGATTTTTTAACCGGTATTTTTAGTTTTGGATAAGAGGCAGTTTTTAACTTTTTTTTTTTAGTTTTTAACTAAAAAAAGTTTAAAAACTGTTTCTTAAATAAGAGATATAAGAACCGTTTTTTATCTGAAAAATGTAAAAAAAAATGTCGAATCATAAATTAGGAACTCCAGTTAAGAAACCAGAGATAATAATACTCTAAACAACATTAATTAAGTTAGGGATGAACTAAAACTTGACACTAGTACAAACCATGTTTATAGAAGAAAAGGTAATTATAAAAATGTTGCTGTTTGCGATTGATGTAATAAACTGAGACTTTTTCATTGTTATATTTCAACTTCACCATGCTTAGTATCTATATTATAACTGGTTTACTTGTTTAGGAATTGATGGAATGAAAATTAATGGAATAATATGAATGGAATATAGAAAAAAATAAAATAGATCCATTCCATTCATTCTTTATCATTTTTAATGGAATGATTCTCTTTGTAGATTCTCTTTTCTTTTATCACTTTTTAAAATTTCAGTAATTAGCCTCTTGCAATTTTTTTTGTAGTTTGTCTATTTATTTTTGGAATTAATGGAATGATCATCCCATTCAAGACAAATGGTGAACTTTGTTTTGAAATTGATGGAATAAACTATTTCATATCATTCCATTCCAAATATTGACAATCTAATTGAACCAAACAATGAATTGAAAATATAAGTCTTCTAAACAAAACTGGTATGCATGGAATCATACAATCCTTATAACTAATTACCCTTCAAGCCGGCCGGTTTTATGTCTTTCTTACGTTCATTATGGTCATATGGATAATAGTTAATCTTATAAATTAAAATAAGTGATAAACAAGAAAGAGTAATTCCCTTAGATAGCATTTTTAGTTTGTTTGTCACAAAAATAGTTTTTAAGGAAGAAAATGACCAAAATATTTTTTTAGAAGCTAAAAAATTCATTTATATGCATTTATACCCCTAGGGTTAACTAATTTGGATTTTAGGGTTTAGAGTTAAGGGGTGGGTTTGGGGTTAGGGTTTCAAATTAAAAAAAAAAAATCAAAATTTTATAAAAAAAAGAGTTTATTTTGGTCATTTTATTTTTTGAAGGCTATTTTTGTGACAAAAACTTAAAAATGGCTATTTAAGAAAATTGACCAACGAAAAACCGGTTCGGGGATAAAGTAATTAGAAAGGAACAAAACATTTAACTACAGATGAAATAAAATGGGAAACCAAAGAATACAGCTATATAAGAAGCTGTTCTGTCCTCTTCATGATCAAAGGCATGCATGATGCATGTCTTCCAGGAGAAAAGAAGAACCAAAAATAAAGGAAGAAAGGAAATTTCAACTTGTTGCATTACTATACGTAATCTTTAACACAATTCATTTCAACTTTATTCACAGTACTTACTGATTTTATGATATTATTATCATGTTTATTATTTCTATCGTAATATCTCAAGTAATTCACGGTAAGTGGACATTAATGATATTCTTATATGTTGAGAGTATTATAAGGTTCGTGTAACATATAGTTTAAGAATGTGAACATATAAATTATCTTAATCACTCGAAATTTTTGTATCGTTTCAAAAACAATTAGTTTTTTCTTCTGGTTATTTATATTGAATAGTTTTTTTTTCTCTTTACTTTCTTAATTCTTTTTGGTAGTTTTTATACCTTTTTCCTCGACAAATAAAGGAATCAAAAAAGGAGAAAAGAAGGGAAAATGAGGCTAATCAATCACACACTGTTTTATTCATTTAATTTTAGATTTTAGTATGTTTGACCAAAAGTTATCAATAATTGTAGATTTTAGTAGTGTTTGACCAAAAGTTATCAAAGTTGAACGGATTTATCACAGTATTATATCGAATAAATCCATCTTTATGTTTTGAGAGTTGTGTTTGTTTTGTTATGTTTCTGTCTATATCAACAATATACACAAAATAAATATTTAATAGAAATTGTATCAGATACACATAAACTAGTAAGAATCTGGGTCAATGTATAAATAATATTAACTAAGTAATATATACAAAGATAATTTTGAAAGAATAACACCACGTACGGCACTAGTCTTTACTAATTAAAACTCATATTATTACATGGAAGGATTCGAATATGAAATAGTAAAATCCAAACTGTTTAATAATCAAGTGCGAATCAGATGTGTATTCACGCAACAGGTTCTTGGATCCTCTGAAGACAGCAATTAGATACGTTTGAAAGTGAAAAAGTCTGTTAACAGATATATAGTAGATAATATGTAAATAGGGTTTCGTTAAACGTAAAATATATAAAAAAATAATTGGATTGGTGGATTGGAAAGCACCGGAAAGAAAATTTTAGTGATATAAAATAGTGGAAAGAGATTGATAATAAAGAAAGAGAGGAAGAGTGTGGTTTCCACACGAAGAGCACCATCCTTCACCATCATCACTCACGCATCACCACACTTGTACATACACCACCACTCGCTTCATCCTCAAAATAATTAATGTAGTCTCTGGTTAATTTATATTTTTATTAGTTTTGTAGAAGTATACATATGTTATAGTAATATATATATATATATACTACATATATCACGCAGCGAACATGCATGCATACGTACTCGCCTACGTACATATACACAACGAATGACACTGCTATTAAAGTTTTTGAATTATTTATTTCTCTCTCTCAATATAAGTGGGTTTTAAATTTTTTCACATAGATTAAAAAATACAAATATCTATATAATTTATCTTGATTACATAAAAATATCATTAAATAGAATTAATTCAATCAATAAGAAAAAGACATAATATTTTATAATTGGTCATAAAATTCAAATAATATTAAATTCTACGTAGAATAATGAAAACATCAATTATTTTAAAACAAATTTTTTTTCTTTAAACACCACTTAATATGATACGAAAAAAAAAATATTTTGCTTTAGGCTGAGAAATACTTCAGATAGGATCTGCCAATGTTAGTTTTTTTTTCTTTGGATCTAAATGTTAAGATTGATACCAAATGTCTGAATATTACAATGTTGTGATTGCACAACTTAACAAGGAGGAAATTTAGAGAGTTTTAACTAACTGAAAGGAGTGATGAACCAAAAATAAAGCTCACTCTCGCCGGGGAGAATCTTAGTTTAGTAGCCGTGGAAGCCCTTTCTTCGTGTGTGTTCAATATTATCATCTGATTGAGGAAACGTTTTAAACTATATTTTATCTTTATAAATTATAATTAAATAACAGGAACATGAATTCTGTATGGAATGGAATTATGAAACAAACATGTAGTGGAGGTTCCAGATTTGACGGTTCATGCTTTACATTTCAAGGCTTCATATTATAATGTATCGAATACGTGGTGTCTCGTTTTGTCTTCCATTATAACGAAAAGAAAATAAATACTCCTTTATGTTAAACATATTCTTTGAATAAAATCAAATAATAAGAAGAAGAAAAATCACAAAAATATAATTTGGACAAAGAATAAAAATGATTAATATTATTTTACAGTTGGATCCCGTAAAATGATTAGAAGATTGAAGCACAATTTATCAACTATCAACCCAGTCTCTGATTTCTTATCGTTTGAGTTAAATGTTCTCAATACAATGGGCCGATAAGCGAGAGTTCCTTGTATTGGGCCCATTAGAAGCCCAAAGGGACTATCCATTTACTAAAATATACGTGATGTGCAGTCTAACATTGCATTTGATATGGATTTGTTGATGCTCACACAGTGTCATTATGCATCTCATTTATGGGTCACTGAGTTCTCTAAAAATACTGGTTCCTCTTGTGTTCTAAGGAAGCTGTACCATCTCATGGTGATAAAAGTGGTGTGGATCTTAGATTTCACATTTCATTTGAAAACTCAAAAAAGAAGAAGATGATATTGTGCTTTAGTTAGAACTTGTAACTTCTTGTTTTTCTCTTGGAACGAATGATACTAATAACTATGACTATAAGTGACATAAACAATGTTGATCCTCCTACTAACCTAAATCCTAGTTTGATTTTTCTTATATGTCTAAGCTTATCATTATCTTCATCTGAATCCATCTCTTGAACTACTTCAGCTTCCCAATCTTCTTCTGAGTCTTCAACTTCAACTTCTAACTCTTCTTCTTCCTCATCTTCACTTGTTTCTCTATCCACTAGTTGGATATTGTCTCTGTCCTCATCTCTTCTTGGTTCACTTGATCCTTCTTTGTCTATCTCTTGACTCGTTTTCGAGCTATCATCTTCACTTTTAGTTTCTCTGTTCTTTTTTTCTTTAAGTCTCTCTTCTTCACCTGTTTCTTTTTCTATGAGTTGCTGATGAGTCTTTCTTGATTCCTTATCCTTGACTTCTGTTTCTGTCTTTGTGGTTTCTTCATCTTTTAGGTTACCTGTTGATCTTTGTTGTACTAGTTCACTCCCCTTGTCTTGTTTCCTCAGTCTTTCAGATTCTTTTGATTCATGGTCTTCAGATTTTGCCAAGCTCTCCTTAGACATGCTGTCTTTGTCTTCCTTTTCTTGATTGTTCATTTTCTCTTCCACCAAATCAGTGATGTTATCTTGGTTGTTATGTCTTTCCACCATTTTAGTTGATTCTGGTTCTTCAATCCCCTTCAAATTTCTTGTGCCCTCTGCTTCTAGAATTTCTTTTTCTTCCTTACCATCCTCTTCACTTCTGTAATAGTTTGGTCCCATGTTCTTCTTGTCTTGGTCCTCATAGTTTCTCTTTTGTTTATGAGACTCTTGTTTTTCATCTTCACGAGTCTTTCTTGAGTTGTCATCTCTACTCGCTTTTGCTTTACCATTTTCCACAAGCAACTGCTTCTTCTCATCCTTGATTGTTGTCTCTGCACCTGCTCTGTTTCCTCTATTTTCTTCTTTATCATTGCTTGTTTCTTCTTTTGCAAGTAATCCACTCATCTCTTCTTCCCTATGTCTTCCTAGTTTATCTGACTGTTCTTCTTCATTCTCATGATTCTTCCTTGAGCTATCATCTATTGACACTGCTTCATCGACAATCTGTTCCTCTCTTTCTTCTTTCCTCTGATCACTTGCTTCTATTTCCACCACTTCTTGATGATCTTTGTTTTGCTTTTTCCCGCTCAATCTTTTTCTCTCATCCTTCTCCGAGCTATCATCATTATCTTTTGAATCAACCTGCGGAATTCTCTTTGCCTTCTCGCTCTGCTCTCCGTCTTCCTCCTCGGCCATTGGCTCTTGGATGTTTTCTTGTTCTGTCTGATCTGATCTCTTTTCTTCAACATCTTGTGACTGTTTTGAATCTTCCATAGACTCTGTCTTGAGAACTTTCTTATATCCTCCCGCTTCATTCACTTCTTCTTCGTCTGATTCATTTTCTTGGAGCTCACTTAGTTTCATGTGTTTCTCTGATTCTTCTGTTCTACCCTCATGAACCTTTCTTGAGCCAACATCCTCAGAGATTCTCTTCATCTCTTCAACTTCTCTTTCCTCCACTCTCTTTTCCTCCTCTCTTTGATACTTTGTACCTTCAACAATAGGTTCTGGAATCTTGTCATGCTCTTCATTTTCTATAAGCTCATATTGTTCTTGTCTTTCAGTCTCCTTCATTCTGATGCCAATATTAGCTCGCATCTCCACTTCTGCAACTTTCTCACTTCCTTCTAAACCTTTTTCTTCTTTAATCTTAGCTTGCATCTCCACTCCTACATCTGATTTTCCCTCATCTTCTTGTTTTTCTGCACCCTTAAGTTGTTGAATGTTCTCTTGTTCCACTGGCAGTCTCTTTGATGACTCCTTTTCTAAGAACTCTTGGCCTTTTATAACGCTATCCTTTTCAGTCTCCAGCTTAACTCCATCATTACTCGCTTCTTTCCTCTCTGGTTCTTCAATCTTTCCTCCCGGTTCTTGATCTTTCTTTTCATCTGATTCTTGCACTTTAGTCTCTCCAACCTTTCTCATAATACCATCGTCACTTCTTGTCTCATCATTCTTCTCTTGTTTGCCTTTTTGTCCTCTCCTTGATTCTTGATTCTCTGTTTTTCCTTCAGGTTCTTGTACATGAACCTTTTCCATTTTTGTCTCTTTCTCGGAAACTCTTTTCCCATCTTCTTCTTCCACTCTAGGATAACTTGTTGCAGGGATCTCGTCTTGTTCCTCGTGTTCTTTTAGTTCTTCTCCTTCAGTGGTGTGCAATTTTATTGAACTATCTTTCTCGTTGGTTGCCACTACAGCTTCAGCTTCCCCTACCCTATCATCTTCTTGATCCCATGTTTTGTCTTCCACAAAATCTTGGACTATGTCTAGTTTATCTAGATCTTCACCCTCTTGAACCTTTCTCAAGCTACCATCTTCAGTGTTTGTCCTTCCCTCCACAGTCTCATTCTCCTCCATTGATCTAGGCTTTCCCTTTTCTTCTGTTTCTTGCATCTGGTCTTGTCCCAAAGATCTATGCAACTCATCAAACTCCTGTTCTGAGCTATCTTCCTCAGCTTCCACTTCTGCCTTGGGAATAAATTTTTCTTCATGTTGTTCTTCATCATGATTTGCCTCTACAGTTGCAGCTTCCATTGCCACTTCATCTTTTTGATCCCTTGTTCCCTCTTCCACAAAGTCTTGGACTATGTCTAGTTTCTCGTGAATATCTGATTCTCCTTTTTCACATTCTCGAGTCTTTGTCATAGGATCGTCTAAGGAACCTACTTCTTCTTTTTGGTTCTCTTCTACCTCTTTGTTGATCTCATCCTCAAAGTTTGTCTCAGTTTGTGCAACTTTTTCATATCTTTCTTCTTCTTCAGGTTCTTCTTCTTCAGGTTCTTCTTTCGCTCCTGTGTGTTTATCTTTGGGACCAGTTGCTTCTTCTTCAACTAAATCCAGTTTCTCAGTTGTTTGGCTTCTTAGGATATCATCACCATCTTGTGTCTTGACCTTTTCTCTGTAATCACTTGTCTTCATTTCCACTAGTTCCTTGATCTTGTCTTCATCTCGTCTCTTATGTGGTTTACTAGATTCTGATTCTTTTCCATCTTGAAATTCTCTTAAGCTACCATCTTCAGTTTTTGTCTTCCTCTCCACAATCTCATTCTCCTCCATTGCTCTAGTTTGTTCCTTTTCTTTTGTTTCTTGTACCAAAGATCTCTGCAATTCACCAGGCTTCTGCTTTTCAATCTCTTGAGCCTTTTCTGAGGTATCTTCTTCAGCTTTCAGTTCTGCCTTGGTAATAACCGTTTCATCCTGTTGTCCTTCTTTATGGTCATAATGGCCTGCTTCAGAAGTGCATACCTCTTTGCTTCTCAAAGTACCATTCTCATCTTGTTTCTTGACCTTTTCTCTGGAATCACTTGTTGCCCTTTCCACAGATTTCTGGACCTTGTCTTCTTCTTGTCTCTTGTAAGGTTTACTCAATTCTGGATCTGCATCATCTTGAACTTTTCTCAAGCTGACATCTCTAGTTTTTGTCCTCCTCTCCACAACCTCATTCTCCTTCATTGCTTTAGTTTCTTCCTTTTCCTCTGTTTCTTGCATCTTGTCTTGTACCAAAGATCTATGCAATTCATCAGACTTCTGGTTTTTAATCTCTTGAACCTTTTTTGAGTTGTCTTCCTCAGCTTTCAGTTCTGCCTTGGCAATAACCTTTTCTTCATTTTGTTCTTCTTTGTGGTCACTATGGCCTGCTTTCGCAGTTGCCTCCTCTATTATTAAACTTGGTTTGCTTCTTAGAGTATTATTCCCATCTTGTTTCTTGACTTCTTCTCTGTAATTACTTGTTGCCCTTTCCACAGACTCCTGGACCTTGTCTTCTTCTTGGACCTTGTAAGGTTTACTCAATTCTGGCTCTGCATCCTCCTGAACTTTTCTCAAGCTACCATCTCTATTTCTTGTCCTCCTCTCCACAATCTCCTTCTCCTCCACTGCTCTAGTTTTATCATGTTCCTCTGATTCTTTAGGATCAGTTGCTTCCTCTTTACTGAAATATTTTCTCTTTTCATGTGTCCAATCTTCATATGCTTCTCGTTCTTCAATCTCATGAAACTTTTCTGAACTATCATCTTCCATTTTCCCCTCTAGCTCAGCCATGTTCTCCACTTTTTCTTCTTTCACTGATTGAGGAATATCATCACCATCTTGTTTCTTGACTTCCTCTTTGCAATCATGTGTCCACAGTTCCACTGGTTCATGGATCTTGTCTTCTCGCTCACCGTGTCTCTCAAGTTCATCTAAATTTGGTTTGCCAGGCTCTTGGTTTCTTGAAATATCATTCCCATCTTTTTTCTTGACTTTTTCTTTGTAACCACTTGCTCCCATTTCCACTGGTTCCTGGATCTTGTCTTCTTCTTGTCTCTTATAAGGTTGACTCATTTCTGGATCTTCATCATCTTGGGTTTTCCTCAAGCTAACATCTTCAGTTTTTGTCCTCCTCTCCTCTGTTTCGTGCTTCTTGTCTTGTACTACAGAACTACTTAATCCATCAGATTCCTGTTGTTCTGTCTCCTGAACCCCTTTTGAGATCTCTTCCTCAGTTTCCTGCTTTTCCTTGACAGTGAGTTTTTCATCTTTTTGCTCTTCTTTATTGTCATTATGTCCAGATTCCACCAGTTCTTGAATCTTGTATTGTTTCTCATTGCTCTCTTTGTCAGGTCGTTGGTCCTTAATCTCCGTTATTGTCATATACTCTACATTTTTCTCCTTCTCCTCTTCCTCTTGACCACTTGGTTCCTCTGTTCCAGTTGTTTTGGTCTTATAGTGTTCCTTGTGTATATTAGGTTCATGTGACTTCTGTTCTTCACTACCGTGTACTTTACTTAAGCCACCACGTTCAGCTTCTATCTCTGACTCTGGGGTTTTCTCTTCCATCACTTCTTTATTCTTGCTACCATGATTACTTTCCGGTTCACACAACTCCTGTTCTTTGGTACCTTCAACCTTTCTTATGACATCATCAGTTTTGGTCTCTGATTCTTCTTCTTTGTCATTATTGATTTTCTCATTCACATGTTCTTGAGTCTTTTCTCCAGTTTCTTGCTCCATTTGACTGTTCAGAGTAACCAATTCTTGTTCTATCTCACCTGTCCCTCTTTCTAGTCTATCATCTTCATCCTCATTCTCTTCTTCCTGGAGTTCTCCTTTAACATATTTTCCAGATACATCTGAGTCTGTTCTTTCAATCTCTTGAGCTTCTCTTCTTTTGTCTACCTCTGTTGTTTTCTTCTCTCTCTCTACATCTTTAACGTCATCATGATCACTTGTTTCTTCTCCTATAACTTTCTGGAATTGACTTTCATGTTTTACTTCTTCATGTGATTGCTGTTCATCAATCTCTTGAACTTTTCTTGACTTATCATTCTCAGGTATTGCCTCTCCAACGATTTTCTTGCCCCCATCACTTGCTTTTTCTTCCAGTACTAACTTTTGAATCTTTTTTTGTTCTTCTTGTCCCTTCATTGCATCAATATCTTGAACTTTTCTTGACATACCATCATCACCAAATTCTGTTTTCTTCTCTGTAGTTTCTTCTTCCTCCTCGACTTTTCTTGAAAAGTTCATCTTCTTTTCTGCTAGTTCTTGGATATTGTCTTCTCCTTCTAGTATTTTTGGTCTATACGACTCTTGATCCTTTGTTTCTGTTTCTGCAAATACCTTTTCCTCACATGTCTCTAACCTCTCCACCTTTGTTTTTTCAGTCTCTTGAACTGTCTCTGCCTCTTGTTTCTCTTCCTCTAATCCTTTGATCTTTTCTTGTTTGTTGTGTCGATTTGGTCCCTGAAACTTTTGTTCTTGAATCCTTTTTACGCTACTGTCTCCATTTTGTTTTCCCACCCTAGCATTTCCCTCTTTCTTCTTCTCAACCAGTTCATGTCTCTTGTCTACCTCATCTGCTTTTTTCTCAGTTTCTGCAGTGTTTGGTGTGAATCCTTCTCCCATTTCAGCATCAACATCTTCCTTGGCATCTGAATCTCTTTGTTTCATATCTCCAACTTTTCTTGGAATTTGATGATCATCATTCTTCTTTGCTGTTTCTTCTTCTTCCTCCTTGACTTTTCCATTTTTCAAAATGTCTGTCTTCTCTTCAGCTAGTTCTTGGATCTTTTCTTGTTCCCTGAGTTTTTTTGGTCTATATGACTCTTGCTCCTTTGTTCCTGTTTCTGAAATTTCTTTCTCCTCTTTCTCTTCATCATTTGCTTTGCTTTTCACCACTTCTTGGGTCTTTCTTTCTTTATCGCATCCTTCTGGTTCATCCAACTCTTGTTGTCTACTAGTCTCTTGAACTTTTCTCGAGCCAGCAGCATCGTTAAACTTTTTCCCTGTCTCTACCATTTTCTCTTTGTGCTCTTCCGGATGCTTCTTTGCTTCCTCTTGTACAAGTTCTGGGATCTTTTGTTTTCCCTCACCTCTCTCCTGAACCGGTTTCAAAGTATCATTTGATCTATTTGTCTCTTCCTCTGGAGTTTGCTCTTCCACTAGTTCCTCAATCTTTTCTTGCTTGTGGTGTTGCTTTTGTCCCTGAGATTGTTGTTCTCTAACTTCCTGAGGCTTTATTAAGCTAATGTCTTCACTTTGTGTTCCAGCCTTGGCATTTTTTTCCTTTTCCTCCTCTTTCTTCTTCTCAACCAGTTCATGTATCTTGTCTACTTCATCTGCTTTTAGTTGATCAGATTCAAACTCAGGTTTTGTCTCAGCTACTGCAATGTTTGGTACGCCCATTTTCACATCAACCTCTTCTTTGGCATCTCTATTTCTTACCTCCAAACATACTTTTTCTTCCTGTATTAGTTCTTGATTCTTTTCTTTTTCTTCTTGTCCCTTCACTGCATCAATATCTCGAGCTTTTCTTGACGTATTATCATCACTTAACTCTGTTTTCTTCTCTGCGATTTCTTCTTCCTCCTCGACCTTTCTTGAAAATTTCATATTCTCTTCAGCTAGTTCTTGAATCTTTTCTTGTTCCCCAAGTACTTTTGGTCTATATGACTCTTGCTCCTTTGTTTTTCTTTCTTCAGTTTCTTTCTCATCTTCATCTTCATCTTCATCATTTGTTATGCTTTTCACCACTTCTAGGGTATTTCTTTCTTTCTTGCATCCTTCTGGTTCATCCAACTCTTGTTGTCTATTAGTCTCTTGAACATTTCTTGAGCCAGCAGCATCATCAAAAAATTTCCCTGTTTCAACCATTTTCTCTTTGTGTTCCTCTGGCTGCTTCTTTCTTTCCTCTTGGAAACGTCTTGGGGTCTTTTGTTTTCCCTCACATCTCTCCTGGACGGGTTTCAAAGTATCATTTGCTCTATTTGTCTCTGCCACAGGAGTTTTCTTTTCCACCAATTCCTCAATCTTTGCTTGTTTGTCATGTTTCTTTTGTCCCTGGGATTGTTGTTCTTCACTTTCTGTTCCAACCTTAGCATTTTTTTCCTCGTCCTCTTCTTTCTTCTTCTCAACCAGTTCATGTATCCTGTATACATTATCTGCTTTTAGTTGATCAGATTCAAACTCCTTAGGTCTTGTCTCAGTGTCTGCAGTGTTTGGTATGCTCATTTTCGCATCAAATTCTTCTTTGGCATCCCTATTTCTTACCTCCAAACTTACACTTTTCTTCTCCTCCTTTGCTTCTTTTTCTGTATCATCTGTTTCTCCTAATGAACCAACCTCTGGTTCAATCCCTTGAACTGGTTCTGGAACATCATAAGATACATTTGTCTCTGCCTCTGGAGCGTCCTCTTCCATCAATTCTTTGATACTCTCTTCTTTCTCTTGTCGCTTACTTGCCTTAGAATGTGGTTCTTCATTCTCTTGAAGCTTTATCAAGCTACTGTCTTCACTTTTTGCTCTCACATTAGCATCTTCCTCTTCTTTCTTCTCCACCAGTTTATGTATCTTCTCTACCTCATCTTCTCCTAGTTTCTCAGATTCAAAATCTATAGGCTGTGTCTCAGTTTCTGCAATGTATGGTGCAATTCCTTTGCCCATTTCCGCATCAACCTCTTCTTTGGCATCTGAATCTCCAGCTTTTCTTGAGATATCATCATCATCACCAAGTTCTGTTTTCTTCTCTATAATTTCTTCTCCCTCCTTGACTTGACTATTTTTAGAAACGTATGTCTTCTCTTCAGCTAGTTCTTGAACCTTTTCTTCTTCCCCAAGTACATTTGGTCTATATGAATCTTGCTCCTTTGTTACTGTTTCTTCAAATTTCTTCTCCTCTTTCTCTTCATCATTTGTTTTGCTTTTCACCACTTCTTGGGTCTTGTTTTCTTTCTCACATCTTTCTGCTTCATCCAACTCTTGTTGTCTGATAGTCTCTTGTGGTTTTCTTGACTCAGCATCATTTATTTTCTCCTGAACTGGTTTTGGAGTATCATTCTCTATAGTTGTCTCTGCCTCTGGAGTTTTCTCTTCCACCAATTCTTTGATCTTTACTTGTCTCTTTTGTCCCTGAGATTGTTGTTCTCCAACTTCCTGAGTCTTTATTGAGCTAACGTCTTCACTTTGTGTTCCAACCTCAGCATTTTTTTCATCTTCATCCTCTTTCTTCTCAACCAGTTTGTGTATCTTGTCAGCCTCATCTGCTTCTAGTTTATCAGACTCAAAATCCTCAGGTTTTGTCTCAGTTTCTATAATGTTTGCTACACTTCTCTTATCCTTTCCTTGTTTTCTTTCATCACTTGTTTCCCCTAACGTATCCACCTCCGGTTCAATCTCTTGAACTGGTCTGGGAGTCTCATTCTCTATATTTGTCTCTGGTGCTTTCTCTTCCACCAATTCTTTGATATTTTCTTGTTTGTCTTGTCCCTTTCGTCCCTTGGAATGTTCCTCTTCATTCTCTTGAAGCTTTATTAAGCTTCTTCTGTCTTCACTTTTTCTTCTCACCTTAGTATTATCCTCTTCCTCTTCTTTCTTTTCAAACAATCCATATTTCTTGTCAACATTATCTGCTTCTGGTTTTTCAGATTCAAGTTCCTTAGCTTTTGTCTTAGTTTCTGCAACTACTGGTGTTCTCTCAATGTTTGGTTTGAATCCTTTGCCCATCTCTGCACCAACGTCTTCTTTTGGATCCTTACTTATTTTCATCTTTACAATGTTTCTCTTTTCATGATCACTTGTCTCCCCTTCCACCATTTCTTGGATCTTGCTTACTTCACTGCGTCTCTCTGGTTCTTCAACCCCTTGAACCTTGCTCAAGCCATCATCACCAGCCATTTCTCTACTTTTACTTGTTGCATCTAGCTGCTCACAAGGTTCTTCAATCCCTTGAGCCTTCCTCAAGCCATCATCATCATCATCATCACCATCAGTCGCTTGCTTTTCCATTGCTCTACTTTTACTTGTTCCACCTACCTCATCAGATTCTCGTTCTTCAATCCCTTGAGCCTTCCTCAAGCCATCATCATCATCATCACCATCAGTCGCTTGCTTTTCCATTGCTCTACTTTTACTTGTTCCACCTACCTCATCAGATTCTCGTTCTTCAATCTCTTCAACTGCTCCAGATCCAATGTCACCACTTTTAGTCTCTTCTGAAACTCTCTGTTCCATTACTTTTTCTTTAATGTCTGGAAGCTTTTCTAAGCCACTGTCCTCATTAGATTCTTGTTCTTCAATCTCTTCAACTGCTCCTGATCCAATGTTATCACTCTTAGTCTCTTCTGAAACTTTCTGCTCCATTACTTCTCCTGACGTACCCACCTCTGGTTCAGTCTCTTTCACTGGTTTCAGAACATCATTCACTATATTTGTCTCTCCCACTGGAGCTTTCTCTTCTACCAATTCTTTGATATTTTCTTGTTTGTATTCTCCCTTTCGTCCCTTGGAATGTTGCTCTTCAATCTCTTGACGATTTGTTAAGATACTGTCTTCACCTTTTGCTCTTACATTAGAATCTTCCTCTTCTTTCTTTTTCTTCTCTACCAGTTTATGTATCTTCTCTACCTCATCTGCTCCTAGTTTTTCAGATTCAAAATCTTCAGGTTCTATCTCAGTTTCTGCAATGTTTGGTGCAGTCTCCATCTTCACACTCTTCTTCTTCTCTTTCCCTTCATCATCTGTTTTAACCACAGTATCATTCTCTGGTGCTTCAGTCTCCTGAACTGGTTTTGGAACATCATTCATTATATTTGTCTCTGCCTCTGGAGTTTTCTCTTCCACCAACTCTTGGATATTTTCTTGTTTGTCTTGTCTCTTTCTTCCCTTAGAATGTTGTTCTTCATTCTCCTGAAGCTTTCTTAAGCTTCTTTTGTCTTCACTTTTTCTTCTCACCTTAGTATTCTCCTCTTCCTCTTCTTTCTTCTCAACCAGTTCATGTTTCTGGTCTACCTTATCTGCTTCTGGTTTTTCAGATTCAACCTCATCAACTTTTGTCTCAGTTTCTGCAACTATTCGTGTTCTCTCAATGTTTGGTGTGAATCCTTCTCCCATCTCCGCATCAACGTCTTCTTTAGGATCCCCTTCCACTATTTCTTGGATCTTTCTTTCTTCATTGCGTCTCTCTGGTTCTTGAATCCCTTGAACGTTGCTCAGGCCATCATCATCAGCCTTTGCTCTACTTTTACTTGTTCCATCTAGCTGCTCATGAGGTTCTTGTTTTTCAGTATCTTCAAATGCTCTAGATCCAAAATCATCACTTCTAGTCTCTTCTTTTGAATCTTTCTGCTCAGTCACGCCTTGGTTAGTTTCTTGTTCTAAAATGTCTGGAAGCTTTCTTAAGCTACTGCTGCCTTCACTCTCTGCATTTGAATCAGAATACTCTTGTTGACCAGCTGTTTCTTCTTCAGCAGCTTCCAAAATCTTGTCTTGTTCATCAATCTGTTGACTCTTTTCTAAGTATTCATCGACATTTTGAGTTTCTTTCCCATCAGACTCTTCCTTGGCATCCTTCTCTTGACCACATGTTTCTTCTTCAACCACTTCTTGAATCTTGCTTTCTTCATCGTGTCTCTCTGATTCTTCAATCCCTTGAGTCTTCCTCAAGCCACCATCATCCTCATCACCATCAGTCGTTTTCTTTTCCATTTCTCTACTGATACTTGTTCTACCTATCTCATCATATTCTTGTTCTTCAATCTCTTCAACTGCTCCAGATCCAATGTCCTCACCTCTAGTGTCTTCTGAAACTTTCTGTTCCATCACTTCTTGCTCCATAATCTCTGGAAGCTTTTTTAAGCCACTGTCCTCACTAGATTCTTGTTCTTCAATCTCTTCAACTGCTCCAGATCCAATATCATCACTTTTAGTCTCTTCTGAAACTTTCTGGTCCATTACTTCTTGGTTATCTTCTTGCTCCATAATGTCTGGAAGCTTTGCTAAGACACTGTCCTCATCAGATTCTTGTTCTTCAATCTCTTCAACTGCTCCAGATCCAATCTCGTTACTTTTAGTCTCTTCTGAAACTTTCTTCTCCGTTACTTCTTGAAGATTCTTTAAGCCACTGTCCTCGTGAGATTCTTGTTCTTCAATCTCTTTAACTTCTCTAGATCCAATGCCACCACTTTTAGCCTCTTCTGAAACTTTCTGGTCCATTACATTTTGGTTGTCTTCTTGTTCTATATTGTCTGGAAGCTTTTTTAAACCACTTTCCTCATCAGATTCTTGTTCTTGAATCTCTTCAACTGCTCCAGGTCCATTGTCATCACTTTTAGTCTCTTCTGAAACTTTCTTCTCCATTACTTCTTGGTTATCTTCTTGTTCTACAATGTCAGGAAGCTTTTTTAAGACATTTTCCTCACTCTGTCTGTCTGAATCAGCCAACTCTTGTTGACCAATCTGTTGAATCTCTTCCAAGTCATCATCTTCAATTTGAGTTTCATCCACACCTCCACTGAAACCTCCTTCTTCCCCTTCAAAAACTTGACTCTCTCTTTCTTCATCCTCCTCCATCTCACCAAAATCTTCTTCTCCTTGAATCTCAGAGTGTTCATCAGACTCCTCTCTTTCTTCATTCTCCTCTTCAACTTCTTCTCTGTTCTCAACTTCACTCACATCTCCAAAGTCCACACCCTCTTCTTCCTCCTCTTGCTCAAGGTTAAATCCAGAGATTCCTTTTACTCTTTTAGGCATTGTGATCGTAAGAGTGGCATCATCATCATCAAATCTAGCTTTAATCTTGTCTAAATCAACAATATCTGGAATCAGAAAAACTTTCTTGAAAGCTCTCATTTCCACTTCTTTCCTCCATGCCAGCCATCTAATCATAACCATTTCTTCAACAGGTTTTCTTCCACTTATAGTAATCCTATCTCCCTCTTTATTAATGTCAATCTCAATACCTTCCTTCTTGAATCCTACAATTTCAATCCTCAAGAGTTAACATTCCCTAACACACTAAACCCTGAATCATTCAACCCTAACTATCCTAGATAGGCACACAAAAAGAGAGACCAAAGAGTGCATTAGTTTAGACCTTTAAGGTGGATGATGATGATGAACCTTGAATCTGTTTCTCTTGAAAGCACCAGAGGACCAAATGGGTCTTTAGAGAAGCGAAAATCAACCGAGGAAGATACATCCTCTCTCGTTCTTGTGACCTTCAACCCTAATTCGAGCTCCATTACTAGCTCTTTTCCTGTGTTTGGATCTGTCTCTGAGGATTTTAATGGATTCTACTGTTTTGATTAGTTGATTGCTCCACTAAAGAGTAAAGGGAAGGTGAAGGACGGACTATATATTCGTTACTTCCTCTTTAGGACATGAATAGTCAAAGTCTTTCCTCTCTTGCTGCCTTGTAGAACAAGTAACCACTTGCTTTTTTCCTTTTCTTTTCATACTGAACCATGAAAACATTGATCTTAATTAAAGTTTGTGCATACTTTTTTTTGTTTTGTTCCATACAAGCATTATACTAATAATCTTTCCAGATTTCAATTTTCTATAATTTTTTTCTCTATTTAAGGACCAGAAAAATAACACAAAACTCATATTACATAGTATTGATCAAGATTTTTCTTACAAAACAGATTAGTAGCAAAAGAAAAAAGGGTCTTGTCCTTAAAAACAAGAAGACTTCTGCCCAAAGAAACCCTAGTGATGAATCTCATTTTCTTCTGGATTGAATCAATTGAATAATGAAAACAATAATTGACATAAGCAGAGTAGATCCTGCAACACATGGAAAACAAAACTTTTTTCTTTTCTTCTTTTTAGGTTTACTTTCTTTTTCTTCAGTTTCTTCCTCATGATCCTTTATTTCTTCTTCCTCTACAACCTCTTCTTCAATCTTGTCTTCTTCCTCTTCCATCTTTGGTTCTTCTGCTTCTTCTTCCTCAGGTTTTGCCTCCTCTTTGATTTCTTCTTCTTGTTCTGCTATTTCCTCTGTTTTCTCTGCTTCTGGCTCTGTTTTCTCCTCTGTTTCCTCCTCTTCCTCAATCTTCAAACCAGTTATCCCCTTAACTTTCTTAGGAAATGTAACTGTTAAAGTCTCATCTTCTTCATTAAACCTCGCTTTGATCTTGTCAAGATTGACGATTCTTGGAATCCTAAACACTTTCTTGAATTCTTGAATCTCAGTTTCCTTTTTCCATTCTACCCACTTTACCAAAACCATTTCTTCTACTTTCTTCCTTCCACTTATAGTAATCCGATCACCATCTTCACTTATCTCAATATCAACACCCTTCTTCTTAAACCCTGCATTCCATTTCAATCTCAATCTCTGGCAAAATGTGCATGAAAAATGGGAAAACTTTGAATGTATATGAGAGAATGAAAACGTTTATATTATGAAACCTTTGAGATGGAGAGTGAGGATGAACACAGAATCGGTTTCTCGAGAAGGCGAGACTTGACCAAAAGAATCTCTGGAAACACTGAAATCTGTAGAGGAAGATACATCTTCTCTTGTTCGAGTGATCTTCAGACCTAGTTCAAGCTCCATTTTTTTTTTTTTGTATATATGCTTCTTCTTCTTTAGTAGCATCTGTTTTTTAGTTTTGGTTGAAGTCTCTCTCTGATCCACAGTTTTCTTTTTAAAAAGTTAAGTCATTACATAAGTTTCTTTTAAGAATATATATTCGTTGCTTCCTCTTCAGGAAACTGAGAAAAAGGGAGTCATGAGTTTGTCTTTTGTTACTACTGCCAACGGTTGGATACTTTCTAACTATCACGGTTGCGTTGGTTGCAAGTAACGGCTATCTTTATATTAGCTTCTTCTTTTTTTTTAAGAGTATGACCAATGCATTATGATAAGAACACTTTATGCACGAGAAGCAAAGACTGTAAAGTGTTCTTCTTACCACAAAGCAATGGTCATGTTGGGTCTACATTAGTTTTTTGTATTCATATCCCTAACTATTCTAAATTCACTCCATGAACTATTCTTAATTCTTAATTTTTATGCAAGAGAAAGAGAAGCCAAGACATTCATGATAACATGTTTTGGTTATCTTCTCATTGAAAAGACTGTTAACTATGCATGAAATACTTTGTATTGTTTGTGTAGTTTGGAATGCAGTGTAGTCTGTTTGCATATTGAGGTTATACGTTTAACAGATTGTGAGTAGATTCATGCTCAGTGAAGTGACTGCAAACCTGAAAAACAAGTTCTAAATATCTTTGATTTAAGTTAGTTTTTACTTTTTCAAGAACTTTGATTTCACTCAAAAGTTATTTTTTTCTTTATGACTTCCATGAGGGTACCTTGGCAGCCAAACAACTCATCCAACGAATTGAAGATTCTCTGAAAGTGAAGCCATAGTCATAGATCATGACCTGATTAGGGCTTAGGGTTAGCCTTTTTTTTGATGATTATTTCATTGATTTAACAAACCTTGTTCTCAGTAACAATCTTTTATTCTCGAGTAATAACAGAGAAGCTATTGCTCTCTCAACATTCCTCTCCTATTACATTATATAAAGTTTCTCTTAGAAGAAAAAAACACATACGCTCTGAACTCAAGGGTTAGAAGATCTAACAACATTACTAGGCTTGAACTTGAGGGTCATAGGCAGTGGTGAGGAGGCAAGAGCATGTTCATCACCACTCTTGTCAGAATCCTGGTCGTCATCACAGTAACCTTGGAGAACATCACCTTCTTGAGGAGTGAAACCAAGAACACCAAGCATAGTAGTCCAACACTTGCGTCCCACGGTTCTTATAGCACTGCAACATCCAGGACCAATGTAAGTCTCACCGTTGAGGAAAAACAAGATCAGCTCTCCAGAACAGTGTTGGAGCTGCATCAGTGAATCCCAGCAGTAACCTGTTTCTTCATCAAGCCTGAGACGGTACACAAGGCTTGTGGAAGGAGAAGGTGCTGCACCAACGGTTGGTTTCATGAGAGGTCGAGATATCACTGTGGGAGAAGCCACCATAAGCATGAGCATCACAGCGTATGCAACCACAAAACTTGGTTTAGTAGCCATTAGAGAGATGAGGAAGTGAGTATGGTTGAGATTTTTTTTTGTGTTTGTGATGAGAAGTGAGTAATAACCTTGGAGAGTTTATATAGAGACACTTGTGGCCTTGACTGTTACATGTAAATGGTAGAGTGAAAGGGCTAAAGTAATTACATAGGAAACTCGTTAGATACCTCTTTGTGAAATAATGAATGCTTAGTGGCGTAGTGGGTATTGTTATTGTAATTTAATCTGCGTTACAAATGGGACGATCATTTACTACCGTTTAAGTATGCATGCATGCATGTTATAACATAACATTTACTAGGAACATCTAAGTATGCATGCATGTATGTCTGGACATAACATGTATGCATGTTATAACATATCATTGTACTAGGAACATCTAAGTAATGCATGTGTGCACATAACATGTATGTCTAATGATAATCTTATACCCTCTGCTTCTGCTAACTTAGCTACAAAGCTCTGAGACCATGATTATCCGGGGTTTCTTAAGGTGGGGTTCTTAGCGGAAGTTAAGAAACAGTTTTTTAACTTCCGCTAAGAACCCCACCTTAAGAAACCCCGGATAATCATGCTCTGATCCTTGAGCATACAACTGCCGACCATACTTTTATACCTTACTGACCTCTGATCTTTGAGTATTTGTCTGCGCCTAGACCGCCTACGAACCATTTCAGGACTAGAAACATCCTCCACCATGGTCTTTTCCTGTTTCCTTTTGCATCTTCTTTGTTTAAAATGTAAAAATTATATTACTAAATGAAAACGGTTACAAGAGATACTTTAGCCGATTACTTCTCATGCCGCCCAAAAATAATAAAAACCAGTGAGAAGCCATGTTCTGATACTAAGAACAAACGTTAGCTGAGAAATAGCTTAAAAGCAAATATATCATCATCTCCTTTTGTTCACAAGTCGTTTTGACCGCCTTGGGACCTTATGCTCTTCAACCAAACGACATGATCCTTTCTCAGCTTCAACAATCCCCTTGAACAGAGTTCGCTTCGACCTCCTCAGCTCAACTATACTTCCACCACCTTGGCTACTACATGTTCTAGCATTCTTACGCCTTGGAAGTTTCTTAACAGAGCGAGTGAATTCGAAGACCTGATTCTCAGACTCAGGGCTGAACGTAACTTTCTTAACCTTTCTGCTGCCAACTACATTCTCCTCCTCCTCCTTAGCCTGTGAATTTTTTTAAAAAAAAAATCTCAAAATTACTAGAGGTGAAGAGAGGCATTATACTTAGGTTGGTCTGCGATTGCTTTACCACAAGACTCCTTGCGTATGCATCCTTGTACGCTTCTGTAACCAGCAGTGAAAGTTTCTGCCAAAGGGTAATAAACAAACAAAAAAATGAAAAAAACTATTCTGATGAACTTCGATTGTTCGATAATAAAGTCAGTAACCTCAGAGCCTAACTCCATTGCTGCCGCAGTTATATCAGTACGGATTGGTTCCTGGTTACCTGATAACGTAACCTGGCAAACAAGAAACAAGCTCGTGTATATGATTCTATTAGGACACAACATGTCTCATTAGTGTGAACTGATACTGACCTTGACAAGCTCGCCTACGCAATAACCATCAAACTCTTCAGATTCTTTTTGAACACGAACAACCTCAACTTGAGCTTTCTTGACAGTCTCCTCATACATATTCTGCATCATTATTACCAAACTCATAAGTTTCGACCAAAACCCATATTCTGAAACAAATAGTAACAAAAGGGTAAAACCTTTGAGTTTCCATCCTCGAGAAGAGAAGTGAGTCTATAAGCCATCTCGATTTTTTTCAGATTTGCAGGGAGACCATACTTTTTGCACATGGCTTGTAGCTCTTTCCTCTTCATTCCATGGAACTCCATCTCCACTAGCGAAACAGAGAAACTTAATAGCAAACAAAAAGAAGTTTTTGAGGATAATATTTTAAAATTTGAATTTTGGCAACTCCGTTCTCGTAAAACGGGTAAAAGATAGAAACACGCGCTCTGATTGGTTACTTCGCTTATTTAGCCGTCGGTAAGTGTGACGTGATGATTAACGAATAGACACGTGGAAGGAAAGCGCATTAAACTAAGATGTTGATTAATACTCACTCCGTTTCATATTAGTTGTCGTTCTAGGTTTATGCACACAGATTAAGAAAACATTTAATTTTACATATTTTCAAAATAAAAACACTATTACCAATACACCTAACCATATATCAACCAATAGAAAAATATAATATAAAATATTACCAATAAATTTTGCATTGAAAATCGAAAACGACACTTATTTTGAAACAAAAATTCTACTCCAGAACGACATCTAATTTGAAACGGAGGGAGTACCGCCCAACATCTACCTCTTAAAATCTGACAAAACTAATAAATATATAGTCTCTTTTCAAGAGATAAATAAAGATATACTCCCCGACGAAAGTAAGATTATGACTGATGTTACACTTGCAGCAATATCTTAATGCCAGAAAGATCTTATTACATGAAAGAGGAACACACATTAACATACTTAATGACGATGTCTAAGCTGTTGTTGATTCAAGAAAAGGGTAATCCGTGTAACCCACGACAGGATCAGAAATGTAAAACGTTGGCCTATCATATTTATTCAGCTCTGCATCCACTTCAAACCTCTTAGGCAGATCAGGGTTCGCTAGAAACCACCGACCATAAGCCACAAGATCGGTCCGTCCCTCTGCCACTGCCTCATTCCCATCTTCCCTTGTGAAACCACCCGCTGAGATGAAAGTCCCCTGAAAGGCTTTCCTCATAGGGACTAGCATGTGAGGAGGACACTCTCCTACTTCTCCCACTGTTTTCATTCTTGGTTCAACCACATGACAGTAGAGGATTCCGTATTTGTTTAAAGATTCAGCCATGTGAAGAGCTAATGCTTGTGGGTTTGTGTCTGCAGACTCCATGTAGTCAGCAAATGGAGAGAGTCTGATTCCAACACGGTCTGGACCGATCTCATTAGCCACTGCTTCAACTATGTCTAAAGCGAACTTGCAACGGTTTTGTAATGATCCACCGTATGCATCAGTTCTATCATTCACCGTGTCTTTCATGAACTGGTCTATCAGATAGCCATGAGCACCATGAATCTCTACTCCATCAAAGCCTGCAAGGACACAATATGTCAAGTGACTTGAATGAATGAATATAGCTTCTTGACTATCAATGCTTACCAGCTTCCATAGCGTTTCTTGCTGCGAGCCTAAAGTCGTTGACAATGCTGGGGATTTCCTCAGTACTTAGCCGTCTTGGAGGAGTAAACATGGCTTCATCGATGCCGTTAGAGCGGATTTGAGGCATCAATGGCTTGTCTGAACAAGAGATGGGAGCTTGCCCATTTGGTTGAAAACCTTAAAACAACACACACAATGTTATACTCAGTATCCTTATATGGGTTCACCAGCCTTATGATTACAACTTTAAATGACAAACCTCGATTAGAAACACGACCAACATGCCAGATTTGACAGAAGAAGACACCACCTTTGGCATGAACAGCATCCACAATTGGCTTCCATGCCTCCACATGCTCTTTAGTCCATATCCCAGGAGTATCCTGATACCTTCAAGACAAGAATCACACAAATGTAACAGAGTTTAGTTTCATAGTTTAAAATAAACAAAACCCACGACACATGGTTTATAGACAATTAGTAAAAGTTTATACTCCCTATGTTTGAATATATAAATAGTTTTAGAGATTTTTTTCTTGTTTCACAATACTCGTATAAGTTGTTTCAAAATCTCAATGCAACAAAATTAATTAGTTAAGTACTCCCTCTGTTTCGATTTAATTGTCGTTGTAGAAAAAAAAATTTGTTTTAAAATAATTATCGTTTTAGAGTTTCGATACAAAATTTATTAATAAAATTCTCCATTTTATTTTTCTATTGGTTGAAATATAGTTAGGTGTATAGGTAATTGTGTTTTTATTTTGGAAATATACAAAATCATATGTTTTTTAATATGTGTGCATAAATATAAAACGACAAGTAAAATGAAACGAATGGAGTAATATTTAATCAAAAAATTAAAGTAATATCTTAAATAAAATTTATCATTGGTCATTCTCTTTCTTCAGTAAATGTTAAAAATAAAAAATATTATCTTAAATTTTGTGTTTTTAGCCAAAAACTATTATAAAATTTGGAGATATATATATATATATATATATATATATTGTAAAATTTTCCTAAAATGTGCTCAGAATCAGCCCTGCCCGCAAAGAAAATTGTAAACTTTAATATAAAAATGAGCAGAGTGGTTAGTTAGTTAGTTAGTTAGTTACCCTTGAGCTGTGTCTGAAACTCCTGTAGCTTCAGCGATGAGAAACCCTCCAGGGCTCGTTCTCTGAGAGTAGTACAAGACAGCGTGAGGCTGAGGAACGTTTCCATATGATCTCTGTCTCGTCAATGGTGCCAGAACAACCCTGTGGGAAAGACTAAATCTTCCCATCTTGTAGGGAGTGAGGAGAGGGATGCTCTGTTTCGCTACTGCATTTTCCATTTCCATGAGTCTCTTTGATTCTTTTTCTCTCAAGTTTGTGGTGAATTATGGAAGAAAATGGAATATATCTGCAACATATATATATACACATTTGATTAAAGATATATTAGGAAAGTAAGTTTTTTTTTTTGGATGTGGACGTCATTGAGGACGCATGCATCCGTGGACCCCATCCACTTGTATTTTCATGACGTATGCATTGACGACATTAGAGAGTAACCACCACTTTGAACTTAACCACTAAAGAGATAGATGCTCGTTTCTTTCTTACTACATCTACAGTTGAGATTCGACTTTACAGAACAAAACTTTAGTGGGGCCTCGTATAATTTTCAATAATTAAAAAGAGAAATAAATTATGGAAACCCTTTGGTCAAGTGAATTGACCAAGAATTCTTAGGAAATGCGAAATTATGCAATTTTTTTTTTTTTTTTAATCTGGGGTATCCCGGACCTATGGAAGGGCTCAGACTAATCCCCAAGGGGAGGTGCAGCCCACGGATAGACCCTCTCTCCGGATATGCAAATGGGCCCTAAAGCATAGGCCCAAATGCAAATTTGAAGAAACGACTTACAAAAGATTTGCAAAAAGTAAGAGATTCAACCGTTCAAATTTGAAATAAATGTTCCAAATAGAAGAAGATTTAAAGAAACATAAAAGACACTACACTAATCATCACATCATACAAAACTATTAAGAGCAAGCGCATCAATGATCTCTCAGACCATTTCTCAACAATAAAAATAAATAAAAAATAGAAAATATGAAGAAAAGAAAAAGAGACGTCTCTTTATAAAAAGATTATTTTCATGTGAAAAGATACTCATTTTTTTGCTATTAATTTATTAGTGGATAGAATTTTTTTTGTGTTTATAAATTATACTAGAATTTTTTTTATGGTATCTCACCACTAATGATGCTCTAAGAATCATCCCGTAGAGTTTTATTTGTGTTCTCCCGAAAAAAGGCTAGTCTGTGTAGCCCACTTTACGCAATGGTTTGGGAACAAAGTTCATACTTAAACAGATTGGAAGAGAAAAAGCTCCATTGCTGGAATCAGATTTTGGATTATATTTGTATAGCTTGTTTGTGCATTAAGCTTGTGTATCGTAACATAGAGCCAAGTTCTCTCTGCAAGATGCTTAAATTCAACTATAGGCCTTAGCCGCCAGGCAATGATTGATTCAGGTGAGACCGGAGGTATCTATCTGTCTACCTGTTTCTTGCTTATTCAGAAAAGACCCCTTTGTACTATTCTACATGTGTGCCATTCTGTAACAGTTATGATTTTATTATCAGGTTTAATGTGAATTTGGGCTTGTTAGAAGAAAATGATTTGATGTGAAAAGTCCCACATGAAAATGACTTTTGTAATCGTGTGTTAATGGTGGAGATCATGTGTTCTCATATTTCTTACCTATTATTTGAAACATTACAACATTTAAACTAAAATATGTGTCATTAATACAATAATTCTTAGCATTTTTATATAAATAAGTTGATTCATCTAAACATATACTATATTTTTCTTTAAACTAACATAAAATTTATTATTAATGTACAAAAAGTTATTCTTTCCTAAATAAAAACTATAGAATCAATGTGTTAAAATATATATATAACAATTAGTCATTTTAAATAATAAATATTTGTAATACATCATCTATCACTTTTTGTTTTATTTCATAATATAATTAAAAATAGATTTTCATATGTATTATATTTTTAAAAAATTTAAATGATTATAAATTATTAAAACTGTTAAAAAGTTTTACATTGAAAAATTTTGTGATCAATAATTTAAATTTTTTTATAACAAGATACAAATGATCATAAACTATATAAGTAAAAAGTCTTATTTTATAAATATTTAGATTTAAATATATATATATTTTAATATTATCTAAATTAAACTATATGCCATATAAAATACATAAATGTTAATTTCTAAATTTGCATTGAACAAGTATTGAGAAATTAATATTTTAATTTTAAAATTTGCATTATTTTTTATAAAAAAATATAAATTACTAAAATTATTAAAAGTCTCGTATTGTAAATTTTGTTATCTAATTAAATGCAGCAGTATTAAAAATATACTATATAGTTATGTTAATATTATTTAAATTATGTTTTCAAAAATATTATTTAAATTCAATTATATACCATATCAAATAGATAAAAATGATTGTTTATATTCATTTACTTAAAATAATTGTAAATAAAAGTGATTATTTTGATTTTTGTGATCATACTAATTTAATTATATATGTAATAACTACTGGCTTCTTAATATTTAATATATTTATTATTTTATAATATTTGAAAAGCAAAATAAGTAAATACACATAAACATAATTTATATACAAAATGCTCATTTACGCTAGGGGGAGCTCTTAACCTAGTTACTGTTTATTAAATCCTTTATATACTAAAGCACAAGTCAACTATCAAATAAAAATTTGACATGTAGAAAATGTTAAAGAAAATAGAAAACATTTGATTAAAAGAAAAATCTGTTGATCCCTAATTTTAAGCAACTACATTCTCTTTATTCTTCAAATAAATCTCATCTACGTTCAAAGCAGTTGACATTAAACTGTTTTTCTTTCTTTATTAGCAAAAACAAAATAACATATTGTTTTCCACCGGTTTCTCATATCTTCTTTCTTCTTTTTCTGCACCAATTCAACACTTTTGTTATTCATTCCCTGAATTAATAAAGTTCATCATGATAAGATTTTTGATCTCAATGGTTGATTACAGTTGTCTCTGAACCTCTTCCAAAGCATAAAGTGGATTGTGGCAATGAAATCATTATTTTAAACTGTAAAAAAATATAACAATAAATTTGTTTGATTCACAAAATCCAAATTTCTACTAAGATACATTAGTTTTGTTATTTTGAAAGGAATCCTTGAAAAAGTTAATGGATCAAATAAAGTATTAAGCTATATTTTATATTTTGGTATAGATTTTAGAGAAATTATGTTAGATAGTCTATTTTAGTTTATTTTTTTAAAAAATAGTTCTTAATAAATAAAATGACCAAAATAAGTTTTATTAAAGGCTAAAAATATATTTATATGCATTTATATCCGTTAACTAATCTAAACTTAGGATTTAGAGTTAAAAGGTGAGTTTGAGATAAGGTTTTAAATTTCAAAAAAAATAAAAAATATATATATATATTTAAAATTTTAAAATAAAAAATTATGGTCATTTTATTTTTTGAGAGATATTTTGTGATAAAAATTTAAAAAGACTATTTGAGAAAATTGCTATAGATTTTATTTATCTTTTAAAGATTTAACAAATTATGACAATGTTCAAATAATTTAAAAACAATAAATTGATCCGTACGTAGCCGAGCAGTAATACTAGTACCTTATAAATCTAGCTATTATTGATTTTCGAGAGATACTAGTAATATATTTTTCTTCTCACACAGCGACGGCTCACCACAGAAAATAAGAACATCTCTCAGTTATATAATCGAAAACAGAGAAACTCAAAGGAGTAGAGCATATCGATTGGAAAGACGTTGAGGTCGGTGAGACTAAAGTATAAACTGTTTGTGTGTTTATAAACCAGAAAGATTTAAGACTAAAAACGTATAAATTTTAAATATTCATCACTTTATTCATTTGTGTGGGTGCTATACTACTTTTCCACTTATTATAAGAAGTTTCAGAGCATATCGGCCCTTTGTAGTAAAGCCTACAATTCCTAGTTTGGTTTAAAACAAGGCCCATCTCAACTGAAGCAAGCATGTGATTTCAATCATTTTCTGGAATTTAATACCATAGTTTATTGGGCAATTCTCTTAAATAGCCCTTTTTAGTTTTTGTCACAAAAATAGCCCTCAAAAAATAAAATGACCAAAATAGATTTTTTTTTTTTTTTGAAAATTTGATTTTTTTTAATTTTTTTTTGAAATTTGAAACCCTAACCCCAAACCCACCCCTTAACTCTAAACCCTAAAGTCCAAATTAGTTAACCCTAGGGCTATAAATGCTTATAAATAAATTTTTTAGCTTCTAAAAAAAACATTTTGGTCATTTTCTTCCTTAAAAGCTATTTTTGTGACAAACAAAGTAAAAAGGGCTATCTAAAGGAATTTCTCTAGTTTATTGGCATCAAAACTCTAACCAAGTCAATATTTTAAAAACTGGACCGATAATTGAGCCAATTTTTTTTAAAAAAAAATCATGGATGAGTTTAGTTGATGGTCAGTTTTAGAAAAAGAGCATTTTACTGGATTTTTAGTGTTAAAAACATTAGTGGGTCTAGTTTAGATGGATAGGTCCCACTAAATATGAATCCAGACCCAAATCCTACAAATGGGCCCTCTTTTTGCTCTGCTTTATTGGAACCCTCAAAACCTAAAGACAATTCATAAAGATCAAAACCAAGATTCAGAGAAAAGAATAATCTTTCATATTGCCAATCCCTTGTAAATAATTATGATGTGCTTCAAATCTTGTAAAAAATAATGTAAATATTCATTGACGCTAATTTCGCCATTCTAAAAAAAAAAATCTTGCTAATTACTTACTCCTTTTTATAATCCAAATATATTAAATACTTACCATTTTTCCCAAAAAACTTTCTAAATCTAAACTCTGTTTTTTCAACTATCAAAGCCAAGACAAGCACAACAAACTTTGTTTTTCTTGGTAACTGCTACATTTATTAAGTTCAATAGCCGTTTGACTTAGCGGTTACATTGATTTTGGAAATTGGACGTGTCTCAAGACCAAACCAAAGAAAAAGAAGTAAATGGTTTGACTTTTACATGTTCAACTTACTAAACGTCCTTCACGTGCTCAAGTCAATATGATAGTAATAACCCACTTAAGTACATTAATTAACAAACCTTCAAAAAAACCTCAGTTTTTCCCCAAAAATGAGTAGAGATCAAATCTCAAAAAAAAAAAAACACAAAAACCTTTTCATTTTTTTTGCTAGTTTCTTCACAACAGATTAGGTGAGTGTGAAACCCAAAAAACAGAGGTTTTTCCTTTTTCTTCTTTTTTTTTCATTTGCCTCTTTTCTCTTTTCTTTTCCTTTTGTCTTTGCTCTTTCTTTATGGTCCAGTCACATTCTGATTAAAATAACAAATGCTTTTCCTTTGGTAAAAGAATCATCTTTTCATGCCGATTGCAGCATTGCAGATTTCCATTTTCACTATTCTCTTCTAAAAATCTCTCATTCTCTCCCACTCCAGTGAAAAAGTTTCCAACTTTGTCTTTCCCAAAGCTTTTATCTTTTCCTTTTCTTTATTTAGCTTCTCTGTGTAGTCTCTGGATCATTGTTTTCTGACGAACATACAAACCTAATGGGCTCAGAGCAGCATAGATTTCCTCAGCATGAACAACAACAGGTCTCTGTTAAATTCTTTTACTTTTTCCTTTTCACTATTTACTTACTCTCTGCAGTCTCAGTTTCTTGCTTTATTAGATCTGACTATTCGACTCTGTTTCTTTGAAGCTCTGTTTTCACTTGAATGAAGCAATGTTCATTAGGGTTTATGTTAAAAAAGTCTCCCCCTTTGAATCATTCAAACCTAACCCTTTACTGAAAATTCATTTTTACAGTAAGTGGTAACTGAGAATTGAACAAAGTTTACAACTTTCCCTTAGAAATTAACCATTCAGTTACATAAAAATCCAAACTTTGTGATCTTAAACTCATGTTTCAGCTCCATTGGTCTTGAAACTTAAACTGAAAGTGTGTCTGTGTCTGTGTGTTCTTTTGCAGAGGAAAAGGTGGGGAGGCTGTTTAGGAGTCTTCTCTTGTTTCAAGTCACAGAAAGGTCTAAAAAGAATTGTCCCCTCATCTCGCATTCCTGAATGTGGCAATGTCTCAGCCTCACAACCTAGTGGAGCTCAACGAGGTGTTGTTGCTGCAGGAGGAGGAGGAATGAACTTAGCTTTCATGGCTCCACCATCCTCTCCTGCTTCCTTCACAAACTCTGCTCTTCCTTCAACAGCTCAGTCACCAAACTGCTACTTATCACTGGCTGCAAACTCACCTGGTGGTCCTTCTTCGAGTATGTATGCCACTGGACCTTATGCTCATGAAACCCAACTGGTCTCACCTCCTGTTTTCTCTACCTACACCACCGAGCCGTCCACTGCTCCTTTCACTCCTCCTTCAGAGCTTGCTCCTTCTTCACCTGATGTTCCTTACGCTCGTTTCTTGGAGAACTCTGGCAAAGGACATTACAATGATCTTCGCTCTACGTACTCTCTTTATCCTGGAAGTCCAGCCAGTGCTCTTAGATCACCTCAAACTGGAGTCTCAACACCTTTGCAGGAGGAGTCAAACTTCTTCTGTCCTGAAACCTTTGCCAAGTTTTACCTTGATCACGACCCTTCTGTTCCTCTAAACGGTGGGAGGTTAAGCGTGTCCAAGGACTCAGATGTGTACACAACAAATGGGAACCAGAACAGGCAGGTGAGGCAGGACATGGAGGAGTTAGAAGCTTATAGAGCTTCCTTTGGGTTTAGTGCAGATGACATCATCACAACTAGTCAGTATGTAGAGTTCACTGATGTGATGGATGACTCTTTAGTCAAGGCAAAGGCTTACTCACCAAGCGATGGACAAAAGCTGCTTAGAAGAGAAGCTAATCTGCTGAGTCAAACAAGCTCAAAATCAGAAGCTGTAGACTTCCATTCACTAAAGGGCTACAATGGTAAGAGTATAATCTTAATAATCTCACTCATTCATTACTATTAGTTGTTTTCATTGTGCTAACAGTATCATATATTGTGTGGCTTAGATCACAAGCCAAGAAACCGCATCCACGCTGATGAAGAGGCTCTATTGTCAAGAGTGGGGTCTGTAAAGAAAGGGAGCAGAAGCTATCCCACTGGTATTTCAAGCTCTGATGCAGAGATAGAATACAGAAGAGGAAGAAGCTTAAGAGAAGGCAGAGAGAGCAGGCACAGGAGGTAGCTTGGTCAAGAACAAGAACAAAGCTAGCTTTGTTCTTAAAGGTCTTCTAAGTTACAAAGTATTTAATATGATCTTTGTGATGCTAAACTCTTGAGATAAGTATCTAGTTTTAAGTATATATCAATATATCACAGATGGTTTTCAGTAGAATGATGTGTTATATAAGCAAGCAAGAGGCAAACAGAGTCCATTGGATGAGAATGTTTCATGTCAAGCTTCTGAAATATGCATTCATCTACTATGTTTGTATTGTATATGCATTATTAGACCATGAAGCAGACATTTCGAGACACGAGTTGAACATGTGCAATCAAATAATACGACAACTAGATTCAAGTTGAGCTTCTTACTCAGATCGTTACATAACAGCAGCAAACTAAGATCTCTGATAAGTGTTAATATCCTCCTGCCTCTGTGCCTCACCAATGAATCTCTTCCTTAACTAGCATAGGCTTTCCTGTTAACAGCATATACTAGTTTTGTAAAGATCTGATGTTGTTCTAGATTCAAAGAAGTTGATTTCAGACATGCATTCAATGAAAACAGTATCTAATTACAATTTTCAAGTGTTTGCATCTAAACTACTCTGAGTAGGCATGGATGGTCGGGTCAGGTTTTTGGGTTCAACCTCCTATGTTCTGTTTGGGTATTATTTTAGTATCCGTCTAGTTTAGCTAGTACTCCATCCGTTTCATTTTAATTTTCGTTCTAAGTTTATGCACACATTAATAAAATATATAATTTTGTATATTTCCAAAATAAAAACACAATTATCTATACATCTAACCATATTTCGACCAATAGAAAAATAAGCTGGAGAATCTTCTTAACAAATTTTACATTGAAACTATAAAACAACACTTATTTTGAAAAGAAAGTTTTCCTCTATAACGACAATTAAATCGAAACGGAAGGAGTAATATTTTAGATTCATATATAATTTGTAATTCATGTCAGAACTCATTTTGAAATTATATTTTTTTCTGATTCGGGTTATTTATGTTTGTGTTTGGATATTTCTAAATATTATATTAAAATAAACATAAAACTAAATATTTATGTAACTATTTAAATTTCAAAAACTTATATTTAGATATCATAGCAAAATAAACAAGAAAAGTTATTTATTTAGGTTTCAAATACTTACCGTGAATATTAATTCAACTCTTTGGTCAGGTTTTAAGAATTTTTTATATATTTTTTATTATTTTATGTTATATGTTATGGTTCGGACAATAATACTTCGAGTTTATAGTATGTTTTATACCACCTACATGATTTGTTAGACTATTTTTACATTTCAAATCGAATACAAATATAGGTTTTTGTTCGAGTTCAGTTCCGATCTCAGATTCCGTTTTTCTTTTGAGCATTGAGATCAATTTTTTNTTTTTTTTTTTTTTTTTATTTTTTTTTTTTTTTTTTTTTTTTTTTTTTTTTTTTTTTTTTTTTTTTTTTTTTTTTTTTGTAACAAGCATTGAGATCAATTAAACACCAAAAGTACGTTGAGAAATGAGAGAGCCATCCACATTAAAACATCAGGTAGCTTCTTCAGAGGTCTCAGTGATAGATTAGTGAGAAAGACCACATGCGTATTCACTGATAAAAGACATGGCAGTCAACAAATCTGTATACCATTTCTTAATCCTAATTCCTAAATTAAAAAACGTGTTTTAAACATAAGAGGATGAAACCTGTAAGTATATCTTTTCTTTACTACATATCTAAAGACTAATAATACGTTTTCTTCTGAATCTGAAGTCTAATTATATTTGTTTTCTGAATCTCACACGTTTGATACGTTTCATTTTCTTTTTTTATTAACTCCCATTCTATTATTGGAACTAGAAATAACCTATATATAAAGAGAAACTATTCAGACAAATGAGATATTCTTACATCAAAAAAAAAAAGAAGAAGAAAACTTGTAGCATAACTTTTTTTTTGCCTCATGAAGACTACTCAACGTCAGTTATCTTCATCTTTCACCAAACTCTGCGAGAGACTGTCCTCATTCAGGAATAATGAAGACAACATAAGAGACTTAGAAGCTGTCTTTGCTTACATGGATGCAAACAGAGACGGTAGAATCTCTGCAGAAGAGCTTAAGAAGAGTTTCAACACATTGGGAGATCAACTTTCTGATGAAGAGGCTGAAGCTGCTGTTAAACTGTCTGATATAGATGGAGATGGGATGTTGGATTTTGAGGAGTTTGCTCAGTTAATCAAAGGGAATGATGAGTATACAGAGGAAGAGAAGAAGGGGAAGATGATGGAAGCTTTTAGAATGTATATTAATGAAGGTGAAGACTGTATTACACCTAGAAGCTTGAAGACTATGCTGATGAAGCTTGGTGAGTCAAGAACGAGTGATGATTGTGTAGTGATGATCAAAGCTTTTGATCTTAATGATGATGGAGTTTTGAGCTTTGATGAGTTTGCTAATATGATGATGCGTTAAAGAATCAGCCCATCCATTGTTGTTGTGGCTTTGTTTTTTTGTTTTTTTGTTTTTTTTTTGATTGCTGTAAATATATATATGGCTTTGCAAGCAATAAACAAGTCTGTTAGAGCAGTTTTAACGGAGAGTGCTTAAAAGAAGAAAGAGGAGCTTATTTAGGTTCCATAAGAGTTGGTTGTTTGAACTGTTTGCGAGCCCCACTGACACGTGGCAATCCGCGATTGATTCCTTTATTTTTTTTTATTTTTATTTTAGAACCAACAAAAAAAATCTCCTGAGCACCCCTAAAATAAACACCATCCCGTAATGGTGCTCTTATGTGTTTGTTAAATATGAAAATCATGAAAGCAGTGCATGTGCAGGTCTAGCTTCTATATTTCATTATAAATAAAAATAACAAGTGCATATTAGCACACTAATAATATGTCTTAAAGTAATACTTTCCGCCACACTATGACAATTATTTATACTTGAATTATGTGATAAATTGTCTAACGAATAACGTTAAATGAACAAGTTTTAATTTACTACTCATAAATACAAGGCACTTATAAGCTTAATACTACTCGCATATAGAAATTATATAATCTTGCATGATTGCAGCGATTCTACGTGTCACATGTTGTTTTACTCACTTTATACGGATCTAATACCTTTAATTTTATATACATTTCTATATGGATCTAATACCTTTGTGAAAACTTATTTTGTGAAAAGTGTATAAGCAATGAAAGACCACATTTACTTTTTACAGTTACAAAATATTAATTAAAATTTATTTTCTCTATGCGTGAAAGATTATACTCCTCTTTTTTGTATTACTTTGTCGTTGTAGGGAAAAAATTTCGTTTCAAAATAAATGTCGTTTTAGAATTTCAATACAAAATTCATTAATAAGATTTTCATTTTATTTTTTTATTGGTTGAAATATGGTTAGATGTATAAGTAATTACTCCCTCTGTTTCATAATAAGTGTCGTTTTAGTGTTGTGCACACGGATTAAGAAAACATTTAATTTTGTATATTTTCCATATAAAAACATCATTACCCATACACATAACCATATTTCAACCAATAGAAAATTAAACTGGAAAATAAAATTAATAAATTATGCATTGAAAATAGAAAACGACACTTTTTATGAAACAAAAATAAAACCTCAAAACGACACTCTTTGCGAAACGGAAGGACTATATTTTTATTTTAGAAATATACAAAATTATATATTTTCTTAATATGTGTAAATAAACATAGAACCGTCGTTCTATGAAACGGTGGGAGTACTTGTCAATTGGTACAACAACAAAAAATGAACGTAAATTGCTTTGAGTTTCACCTGATATTTTCAGCCCATGCACGCATCGCCGCAGCCTAGAGATTACAGAACTAATGGTACAGAATCAGGATCAAGCAGCTACTCAAATGGGCTGATTAAAAAAGCCCACTCGATGTTTCTCATGCAATAACAGTCTTTAAATGTGTCAAAAAACTAACTTCTTGTTCGAAAAAAACTTATTCGGAGTATGAACAGGATGAGAGCTAAAAGTCAAAATCATCTTTATTTTGTTTCTACAATTTAAAAATCAACTAATTTAATAGTAAGCTGACGACAATTAAAATGATATCATTCAATCATCGTTTGATTGACAATATATAACTTATTGAAAACGTTTGGTTATAAAGACGTTGATTGAAAAGCCTCAAACCTTTTCTATTTCAACTTTTGTCTCTTATTGTGTTTAGATTTGATATGGACATGTAAATTCGATATGTAGTTTTCATTAATAATTTTTACCATGTGATGAATCATCCTGGTTTAAGTCGTGTATACGTGTTTTTAGTGTGGTTTGTAGAAGATTCGTGATTTAACGTACACGAATTAAAGAGAGAATTATATGAAAGACCCTAACAATATCATCAAGGTCTCTCCACGGTACTAAGGTAGTCATATGTGTATTCAGATAGTTTTGAAACGAACCTTATTGATCATATACGTATTGAATACATTCAAATGAAAAATTACACGCAATAAATCTGAAGTCTATAGCCAATATGATTGAGGATGTGATAGTTTAATTGTACTTCCGATACCACATGTGTTGAGATTAAGAAAGTTTGAATAGTTAATACTTAACATATAGTTTAATTCTTGAATTTTTTTTTTATAAAAAATAATTATATAACAAGAATCGAATTGAAGTACTCAAATCAATATATCTTGTGTTGACAATTGAATTTTTCAAAACAATATATGTAATTTCAACAAAAGACAACAAGGTCAAATAAAGTCATAACATAAAAAAAAACTGAAAAATTAATTTAACAGATAATAATACAAATGATAATTATTGCTTCCCACAATAAGGTTTAAATATTTTTGGTACATTCAGACCGGCTCTAAACTTTTAGGAACTTTATACAAATTAATAAAAAAATCAATAATTTGAAAGTTTTTTTTATCAACTTAAGAAATTTATATCTATATAATATTTTTTTTTTAAAGTTAGAAATTTGAGACGAATGTTTTATTAGACATTGGGTACCCTACCAATAAGGCAATAACAAATCAATGGTCCGACTTGACACGGCGACATAGACCTTTTATCTCCTTGTGCATACACACATCAACACAAACCAAATATGTCAAAAAGAAAGAAAAATATGGAGTTATATTTCCTCTCTTTTTTTTGGCAAAAAAGAGTTATATTACGTTTGTTAATAAAGCCAATGATGAATAAAATTTGTTTCATGATATTTTGAATATGGTTTTCAAAAAACGCACCATGTAACACAAATGGCAACACCTTGACCACACATATCACGCATTCATACTGATCGACTCTTCAACTTAGAAAATAAGAAGACCAAAATGTTGCCCTCTCATGATATTTGTATTTCTGTGACAACCCGCCCCGTGGGAACTACCCGCCCAGTGGACCCCGGCTCACAGCGTTGTAGCGCATCGACCCCAACCCCTCCTTCTCGAACCCAGGACCTCACCCTTTAACAACATTCTCACCAATGGAGTTAGTGAGAACTCATGAGGGAGGGGTTGGGATCGATGCGCTGCAGCGCTGTGAGCCGGGGTCCACTGGGCGGGTAGTTCCCACGGGGCGGGTTGTCACAAAAAGTTGACTTTTTATGTGACAACCTGTCCCGCTCACTCGGACCCCAGATTCACAGCGCTGCAGCGCATCGACCCCAACCCCTCCCTCATGAGTTCTCACTAACTCCATAATTAGGTTGTTGGTGCGCCTCGAACCCAGGCCCTCACCCTTTAACAGCATTCTCACAGGACAAGCTGTCACCAATTGATCGCTGTGAATCTGGGGTCCGAGTGAGCGGGACAGGTTGTCACATAAAAAGTCGACTTTTTATGTGACAACCTGTCCCGTTCACTCGGACCCCAGATTCACAGTGATGCAGCGCATCGACCCCAACCCCTCCCTTATGAGTTCTCACTAACTCCATAGTTAGGTTGTTGGTGCGCCTCGAACCCAGGACCTCACCCTTTAACATCATTCTCACATGACAAGCTGTCACCTGCAGGTCAATTGGTGACAGCTTGTCCTGTGAGAATGTTGTTAAAGGGTGAGGTCATGGGTTCGAGGCGCACCAACAACCTAATTATGGAGTTAGTGAGAACTCATAAGGGAGGGGTTGGGGTCGATGCGCTGCAGCGCTGTGAATCTGGGGTCCGAGTGAACGGGACAGGTTGTCACAATTTCATTGTCAGCGAGTTACAAGTCATATCGGCGGCTAGCCAGGAACTTCCCTCTATTTCTTTTCTTTATCCAATATAATAATGATCGGGCCGACGCATTACTGAAAGAAACAAAGAATAAAGAATATAGTTTTTACCATATAGATCAGACCCGACCAAACGAATGTGCTTCTCAGAGAATTAACGTGTTTGACCACCACTTGATCTAGTTTTAAATGGATAACTGACAAAAAAAATAGGAATAGTTCGAATCTTAGTACATGATTATTGCATGGTTTTTAAAGTGAAGTTTTTAATGCAATATAAGAATCGTCTTAACTTTAACTAAAAAAATATTTTATTTAAAATCTATCTCTTAATTGTTTCTTAGTTAAAATTAATAGACAATTTTTATATTACGTTAAAAACTTTGTTCTAAAGAATACTGCATTAATTATGGCCTTAAGGTTCACACACATTTCCATTTTTTTTCTTAACTTGTTTAATATATACACCAGGTGACTTTAATAGCCTTATTTTGACACTGTCATGAGACTGAGATCAATGAACCACACATTTAAAAGAAGATGACTTTTCATTGCAGGTTGCTTGGCCGGGTGAACAAATATTTATCTGAGAGCTGAATATCGTCTAACTAATTCATAGTAATTAACTATATAAGTAGCTCATTATGGAATGAACATTATAATTCTATTTTTCTCATTGTCATTCTGACTATGGTTTGTCGTCGTAGAGTTCTTAATTAATATTCCCTCCGTTTCAAAAAGTTCCATATTTTAGAAAAAAGTTTTGTTTCAAAAAGATATATTTTTTACATTTTCAATGCATCCATTAATTGTAAATTGTAAACTTAAAAAAATATAATTATATTTATTAAAATTCTATTGGTTAAAAATTATGGGGAATAGTTAACTACGGAAATTAATGTATTGGTAACTAAAACTTTATATGTTTTCTTAATAAGTGTGAAAATGTTAGAACATGAAACATTTTGAAACGGAGGGAGTAGATAATACTAGTATTAATATATACTTTCTATGTTTTGTAATAAGTGTTGTTTTAGCTTTTTGCACACCGATTAAAAAACATTTAATTTTACATATTGTCTATAAAAAACATCATTACTCATACACTTAATCATATTTCAACCAATAAAAAATTAAATTGGAAAATAAAATTAATAAATTATGCATAGAAATCCCAAAACGATACTTATTTTGTAACAAAAAATTTTCTCTAAAACGACACTCTTTGCGAAACGGAGGGAATAACTCTTACAGTGGTTATGAAAACGATTCTAGGTTTGGTCAAATACTCCCCCGTTAAGAAAACGAAATGTTGTTTTTGTTGTTGTGGAGTAATAGTTAAATATTTATGATTTCGAGGTTATATATGTGTATGTGTATGCATATATTCCCAAATGAGAAATCAAATAATCCGTTCGCCCTTGAGTAATTACTAAATACTTTTTGAGAAAACGTGTTTGTTAATTGTTTAATACGTGACCGTGGTACATTTAAAAAGTCTAAACACTGACTATAAATCAAAAGTCAAAAAATTAATTTGATTTTAGTTATAAATTTCGAGTTAAGTCAGCCAAAGTTTCCATTTTATATATTTCCAGTCCCACCACAACAGTAGATAACTTTTAACAGTCTAATTCCTAACTTTCTCTCCAAGTCTTTTCTAAAACTTTTTAACCTAAAAATAAACTTTTTAACCTTCCCTACAACATTTCCATTTGTAGGAATTTTCAAGAATTATAAGATCATGAAGTCGTGCTGTTAAACAAATACTTCTATGTTTCATGTTTCCTAAAATGGAGTTTATACTTAGAGCAATTCTAATTATCCTTTAATTTCTATCTAAACTCCGTTTTGGATTAATTTAATATTATAACTATAAAATATAATAACAATTACTTAAAAAGAAATAATCATATTTATCAGTCCATTTTTTATGATTATCTTTTCACTTCAAATCAAGTAAGATTAAAGCTAAAACTCAACTATATTTTGAAGTTTTTTTTTCTGAAGTTACTCAAGTAATAAATTAAAGATGCTCTCAGCCACCACCGTCCATACAATATTCTTTTCCTCCAATATTTTAAAACCAGAATCAAACATCGAGTTGATGAGGCTGGTGGCTTGTGACTGGTGAGCTACGGATCAGTTTGATCTACGGGTTTGGCAAATATACTGATACTTTATAGACTTTATTAGGTCAACATATCTTATAGACTTCGAAATCTTACACGGGTCAAGTAACAGATTATATATGCGTATCAAGAACTGTACATTTAAATTAAATATGCTAGGTAAACCAGTGTCCATATATTAATTATCCTTTATTATATCACAGTCATGGTTTTTTTTTTACAAAGATATATCACAGTCATAAAGGATTTCATATCAATCTGAAAATATATAAGACTTCAATTAATCATAATATTTATATATATGCAGGTATTTTTTAATGATCTATGCAAAATGCATCTTAATGAAAGTCGCGAAATAACCAAGTGGATTTGGCCTAGTGGTAAAAGGCTTACAGCTGTAAATATCGTTTTGGGTTCGAATTCCCTTGGCCATCCGGATCATGCGGACCTGATGATTAGTCTTTGAGTCTAAAAAACCTATGGAATTATACCAGGATTATCAAAAAAAAAAAAAGTCGCGACATAATGATTTGTATTTGGTTTATAATTAACTTATAAGCTATGGTACACAACAAAATGTGAAAACATTATATCACAAAAGCAAAGTGCAAACGTTAATAATATACAGATCGAACGTTTTCATTGAAACGTTAAAAACATTAAAACATTGAAATGTATATATTTTATAAATCTAAAACACGGTTCCTTCGTAGATGGTTGATAGTCTTTTAATCGATCGTGCCGCAAGCTTCTTAGCTCTCACAGAGGCGTATCTTTTCAATCTACGAACCGAACCAGACCGGGAATAACCGCTTGTATTATTATTATTAGGAGCCTTAAACGGCGTCGTTTTATTCAAGTTCTTTCCCTTCTGCATCATCATCATCGTCTCGTTTGCATTTCTGTTAACAGCGACGATCCGTTCGTTAGGCTGATTCACCGGAGATATCCTCCCGCTCTTACGACGGCGATTCTTCTTCCCCGCGGATTTCTCCATCGCCACGCTGGCTTTCACCGCGAGCGCCGCCATGTCCGACGCCGTGAGACGGTACTGTCGTTTGGAGATTGGAAGGACGAAGTAGATTTGCTCCGCCTGGAGAGTCTCCTCCGATTCGATCGCCGGAATGAAATCGTCGTAGTAGAGAGAATCGGAGTTACATAGAAAGAAAGAGGAAGAAGAAGAAGATGATTCCGCTTCGAGAACCTGAGACGCTAACACAGGGACATTGTATTCCCGGAGATCGCCGTTAACCGTCACGATTTTAGCCGTCGGCGATGAATCGCATTCGCTGCGACCAATGGATACGCAAAGACCCATTCGAATTCTGATCGTTAGAGAGAGAGAGAGAGAGAGTTATCAACAACTTAGAGAGAGAGGGAGAGAACGCGTGAGTAACAGAGTCGGTTACAAAGGATATAAATAGATAGAAGAAGGTGGTGACGTAAGCATTACTTTAACCGGGTGATGTAAAAAAAAGGAAGGAAACGAAAACCAATTAACGGTTTGGCTTAACCGGTTGCTGACGCGTTTGCTTAGCTGTGTCAGTTGACTCTTGTTTTACAAGGTGATTAAATTATGCTTATTTTGTGATATGAACTTGGACGATGATACTGTCACTGTTCTTTAGAATAAATACGTGTTAAAAATATGCATGCACCTTGTGTTAAGTATTTGACTAATCTAAACAATTCAATTCAGACTATTATATTGTTTTCGATTATTTTAAGAGCAAGAGAAAAGTGTAAAATAGTTAATTTTTCTTTTCTATTTTGAGTTTTTAACACATTTTTCAGTATGCAATATTTATTACGCATTAAATATAGTTCATAAATTTATGAATTAAGAACCAAAACCGGTTCTGAACACAAACTAATTTAACATTTATTTTAGGGTACTTCTTCAAATAAACTTTTTAAATTTTTGTCATAAAATAGCACTCAGCAAAAAAATAATTAAAATAACTTTTATTTTTTTGAAATTTGAAACTAACTCCTAGACCCCAACCATTTAACTCTAAACCATAAGTTTAGATTACTTAACCCTAAAAGTATAAGTATTTATTTATCCTCTTTAATAAAATATTTTAGTCATTTTTTTAAGACTATTTTTATGATAATTTTTTATGGCTATTCTAGAGTATTTCTTTTTATTTTAACATAATTCAAATAAAATAACATATATACATCAAACTACATAGTCTTTAATATTATAGTAAAAGATAAAATTTATCTTATTCAAAAAAAAATGACCAGACTTCTTACTACGTGTATAGCTTCTGAAATCTTAGGATCAATCCTACTAGTAACATAACCATTCATTTATTAGCTACTAAACATTGATTAGACTGAATATATGTATATTATATTGAGTTAGTGGACTATTAACTTGTTGATATTTTTGTCTTTATTGATGTTAATTGTTATTGACAAAAAAAGTACTCCATTCGTTTCATATTAATTGTCGTTCTAGGTTTATTCACACATATTAAGAAAACATATGATTTTGTATATTTCCAAAATAAAAACACAATTACCTATACACCTAACCACATTTCAACCAATAGAAAAATAAAAACACAATTACATATGGATCTTATTAATGAATTTTGCATTGAAACTCTAAAACGACACTTATTTTGAAACGAAAATTTTTCTCTACAATGACAAGTAATATGAAACGGGGGGAGTATTACACAACCAGATTTTTTTTTTCTTATTGTCAAAATGTATGAATGGTTACTTTAGATGAACGTATGTCGTATAGTTTGTATGTATTATAAACGTAGAAGTACGTTTATACAGAGATGTCCTTTCTTATCCATCTATTCTGTAAAATTGACGTAACCAATATTAATTCAAAATACAAGAAAAATTAAAAGGTACGTATGTCAAAATGTATAATAATTTCCAAGAAAAAAAACCTATAAAAACAAAATACATTTGACAAAGAAGTTTGAATTCAATGTATGTCGAATTGTTTAATGACACTATTAATTCGCGTATGAGATAGTAAAATAGATTCCATGTTGGTACGGATAGATTGAAGAGAAAGAAGTCAGCAATGACCTGTCTCTCAGCCGTAACACGTGACTGAAATTTTATTAGCGTTAAGGAGACCAAAGCAATAAATAAATAAATAAGCGTGAGGGAATAAGGAAACCGCAGCAACCTTTTTCCTTTTCTTTGTTTGAGACCATAGGTCCACACCAACTTGCTGTGTTTTTTTTTTTGTTTTTGTTTTTTGTCAACAACTTGCTGTGTTTGACTTTCATACCATGCAATATTTGATTTTAATAAAAAAAACAATGTGATACTTCATACAAAGCCGGTTCTGAGATAATTAGATGAAAAATTTACATTATTTAAAAATATAAATATTTTATTTACATAAGTAGAATTTTTTAAAAATTATTATTCATAAATCGAATAATCTTTAAATTATGAACATTTTAGTTATAATTAAATTTAAAATGTTTATGATCTGTTCAATCCCATATATGTTCCTAATCGCAAATGGTATAAACAAATGCTGGTGTGTGTTCTTGCTGACATTCGTGATGGTATTTGATGAAAAAAAATATTTTTTTCTGAAGTAATATAAGTTTTTTTTTAAAGATGAAAGGGTTAAACCTGAGTCTATTAAAGATACAGACCTAATCCCCGGGTGGGAGGTGCAGTCCACGAATAAATCCTTTCCCGAATATTTAAATAGACTCGAAAAGCAATAGTTCATATCTGTGTAAAGTGACTAGGAAAGTGTGACTTAATTTCGCATGGCAGATAGTTCGAACTTGAAATGTGGTGACATCCCAAACCCTTCCCCTTATCACTTGGCCACAAGCTCCTAATTAAAAATAATATAAGTTGGAACTTTTTTTATAAAATGAATAGAATTTATAGAACAAATGTGTGATTATGAAACATCTTCATGAGTATTTCATGGATATCGATGAACCATATGTATATTCCAGTTTTACAAGTTGTAAACCTAAATTAGTATGTAAAACCAAATTGTATTACCATAATTTTTTAACAAAAATTGTTTTACCATATTTAAGAGCATACTTACACATTCTTTTAGAAATAGTGTTCATAAATTGTTGTTTTAGCTTTTATTTAACAAATGCTAATAATTATTGAGAAATGTTAGATGGAAATTGCACACTGTCTAAATTACAATCGTCCATCTGACCAATTCATGTTAATCCGTTCGAAAAAGAAGAAATCAGATTGTGAAATAAAATTCATTTCTTGGTTAGGTTTCTATATTAGACAATCTATTTTTCAATTAAAATTGATTTCTCAAAGGACATATATTAAATTATTTTGATGTATTGTTTTATTAATAAGAAAATGTTATACTACATTTTAGGCTTTTAGCTAACTTGGACTATATGAGAGAGTCAAAATCCGACTTCTACATAGAAAATGGTGGATTTTGTTATTGAAATGAAGGTGATAGTTGTATTGTTAAGAATTGATTGTTTTCAATTTGTATAAGAATTAATAAAATAATTGACACAATTCCGTTTACGGAGTCAACTCCATGAATGATGTGTAGTTAATTGAAGTCTAAGATAGAATTAACAGATCTATTGGTTTTAAATAACCCTAAGTAATTACCTAACCATCCTTTGCTGTCACATCGCTGTCATAACAATATTTAATGTATAATTCGTGTGCTTGGATTAGGTTATGACTTAAATCTAATGTTTGCATCTTAATGGAAAATATCATTTTATAATATGCTTATAACTTAATCTAATGTTTTTGTAACTACTTACAGATCAATAACATTAGCTTTTTTAAATAATAACATTAGTTAAATAAAAGTTTTTTTTTTTAACACCAGTTAAATGAAAGCTAAAAAGCACAAAGGAGACACCGTGTGAATTTAATTATTCCATGGAACTGAGTAAGTCGAACAGGTTGCACTGCGCAGGCCATGCAAAAAGCACCAATGATACACATGTTCAGTCGTTGACTTTGTACTCAATTAATTGCCACTAACTACATTAACACAGTATTAATCGTTTTTTTTTTATTTTAAGAGATTAACGAATATAACAAGAATTTAACAACGAATATTATTTAAAATCTTTTACGTATATTAAAAATTATTTAAGAAACTTATTTTATCTTTTATTTCTACATTAAATATTTTTCTATTTCTACTTAATCTACTAATACAATAGGGTTAAAAGTAAAACTTCATTTACAATTTTACATTTAAAATATTAAAAAAACAGTGTTCTTTTAAAAAAAAACTCTAAAACAACATTTTTACCAAACAGAAGATATATTTTTAGCATTACATATATTTTGTCTATTTCAAAAATGAATGTTTTGGAGTTTTAATACATATTAAATTTTGAAACTTCTATACAAGAAAATATTTTAAAATTTAATCATAAATTGTTTTCTACAATTTTTAATCAATCCAAATTTAATAAACATAATTAATAATTGTGTCTTTGAATTTTATATTTTACCATTATTTCCTAATAAAAATGCATTGACTTGCAGATTTTTAAATATTAATTTAATTGTAAAAGTCTTATGTAATTATATCAAGTTGTTTGCAAATACAATAAATTATTTTGTCATTTACATGAAGATATCTTTAAATTACAGTAATGACAGCTTGCTGAATGCGTAAGAACGATTAACAATTGATAAAAATTCGTAAAAATACGTTCGTTGAGTTTGACAATTGGCAAAAGTCTATTAGTTTTACTTGCTTCCGGTTTAGGAGTAATATAGACATATAAATACTTTATGCATAATAAGTAAACGAGTTTACAAGTTACAGATTACAATTACCATTAACATAATGCTTATACATACGTGTGCATGTTGTCAGAACGGCCACGCTATTGCTTCATCACCTCCCCGTGCATCTAATAAGCTTTCAAGAAAAAAAAATCATATTGGATACTCCTTCGTTTCATATTACTTGTCGTTCTAGTTTATACACACATATTAAGAAAACATATAATTTTGTATATTTTCAAAATAAAAATACAATAACTTATACATCTAACCATATTTCAACTAATAAAAAAATAAAATGGATAATCTTATTAATAAATTTTGCATTGAAACTCTAAAACGATACTTATTTTGAAACGAATTTTTTTCCTTACAACGACAAATAATACGAAACGGAGAGAGTATCATATAAGTTTATTATATGATTATAAAGATATTATTGAACTAAAGTTGGTGACGATATGTTGTCGTATAGTGAGGTGACGAAGTTCACATGTTAATCCAAAAAAATAGGCGTCCTTAATAGCCATGTAACATGTCATATGATGTTAAAAATGTTAGATGGCTTACCTAAGCCGTTTTACTCAGTTATAATATAAGCTGCTTGCACGTCTGCCTTGTTCCTTGCCAGACTTTGTTCCTAATTTCTGGTTTTATCTTATAACGTGATCGTGCGCAAGCATAATGACTTACTCTTACTCTTTAGTTAAAAGTCTTAATTGAACAAATGATAGATAATTTGGTGATCCGAGAAAGGCCTAAACTGAACTGTAAAATAGATGTTTGTTAAATTTTGTTATCAGTAGAGAGCTTAAAACGTTGCCTTCTATTTCCTCGGTTCCAAATTTTTGTTTTTCTAGAGTTTTTTTCTTATTAATAATAAAATAAATATTTACAATTAAATCTATTATATATTTTACTACACACTTTCTAATAATTATCAACTAATAACATTCAAGGGGATCTATTTAATTTAAATTTGAACTGAGTTGTTTTTAATGAATTTTTAAATGATTTAGATGAATTAAAGATGAGTAATTCCCTTAGATAGTCTCTTTTAGTTTGTTTGTCCCAAAAATAGTTTTTAAGGAGGAAAATGACCAAAATGTTTTTTTTTGAAGCTAAAAAATTTATTTATATGCATTTATCTCCCTAGGGTTAACTAATTTGGACTTTAGGGTTTAGAGTTAAGGGGTGGGTCTGGGGTTAGGGTTTCAAATTTCAAAAAAAAAATCAAAAAAATCAAAATTTCACAAAAAAAGTCTATTTTGGTCATTTTATTTTTTGAGGGTTATTTTTGTGACAAAAACTTAAAAAGGGCTATTTAAGAGAATTGCCCTATTAAAGATTTTCGTATGATTTTTTAAACTACTATAGAAGCTCAATTAAAAGTTAAAGCTATGAGTTTAGATCTTTATTTTTAACTAAAAACTCCACAAAAACACTACAAAGTCACTAAAAACTTATAATACTCATAATTTAAAATATTTTCAATAACAGTAAAATTGCAGAATATTTTATGAATGTCAAATTTAATAACATTGAATTTTAAATGAATTTTCAATTCATTATTATATAACAGTGAATGTATAATACAAATCACTTCACACTTTTGGTTGAATATTAATTTAAATATTTTAAATTAATATTTTTAAAATATATAATTTATTAATTAATTAAAGTATCTAAAAAGTTTATCTTTGTTTAACAAAAAAAAGTCTCGAATATTTATTTTCAGGCAGTATTTAACTTGGCTTATAATTATTTGAGAATTTTGTAAGTTGCTCTTTTAGATGATACTATTTTCACATAGCTTAAAAGTCTATTACAATACAAGTTAATAACAATCTCAACTACTACACAACTCTACAAATACAATAGCAGCACCCAACAGTAAACAGTTTCAGTAAATAACCACAGGTTGTGTGTTGATAAGAAGAAAAAAGAAGAAGAAAGAATTTGAAGTGTAATCAAGCAAAAGAAGGAAATAAAACATGATTAGCCAAAATATATAACAATCATGTGTTGAAGCTATGTATACTCTGTCCCCAACCAGTTTCTTCCTGTACTCTCTGCAATGTCCTTAGAAGAATTATACAAACCTTTTGTACTTCTTAGCTTGAGCCATAATCAAGACCTCCCCAACTGAAGTGAGATCCTTGTCTGACTATTGGGAACGCGTGCATAAACACACAAACACAAACGCAGACTGTTGCAACCGCAAGCATCGAGTGGATGACTGGAGTTGGAAACAAACGACGTGAGCCTGACACTTTCTTCTGATACTTTAGAGCCACACTTGCACATGTGTTGCAAGATCTCTTGAGCTCTGAGCTTAGTCTCTTACTCATCCCGTTTTCAATGTTCAGAGATATCTGACCGTTTCTTTTATCTGTTAGTTTACGAGCCACCATGGTGTTGTAACTGTGGTTGTTCCTCATTGCAGCATAGCTAAATGGAGTCTGTCCGCATGCATCTATCAAGGTATTCCAGCAAGACAATCCTATCTGAAACCAGAGATAATGAGAGAACTCTAACTAGAGGCTAAAAACATTGGGTTCTGAATATAGAAACTTTACCTCTTGTGGGTCACTAGTGAGGACATCAATCATATCATCTGAGCCAGAAGTAGAAGCAGCTAGATGCAAAGGTGTAATATCACCAGGTCCCGTGATGTTAGGCAAGAAGATGAACTTCTTAGCTGTGGGATCAACGGAATAGTGTATCAGCGTTTCAGCCATTTTTGCGTTCTTCCTTTTAACAGCGCGGTTCAGTAGCTGAATCTCAGTCAGCATATCTAAAGACTCTTTGTTCATCAGACCGTTTTTGCCCAAGTTTCTCTCTACCATCATATCTAGAAGCGTTCTTACTAGAGAACAGTAATCTCTTTCAACAGAGCATACAAGGAGAAACTTGAAGCGAGGGAGGGAAAAGTCAGACCTCCGTTTCTTCTGAAACAGCCAACCGAGCTCGTTCAAGAAACAAATAACTTCTTCTCTTGATCTTGGACGATCTGAGCTGTGTTCTGTCACGTTGTTTGGATGAAACTCGTCTTCAAGACGATTCAACTCTGTGCAAATCGTGGCACTGGCAATTATCAACGGGAAACTGTCGCTTCTGAATCCATTCTCCACCTGTGTTGGACACAACAGGAAAAGTGTTGAACTAACATCTTCTAAAACTATAAAGTTTGGTTGGTTTTGAAGTCTTACCTTAACAAAACAGCGCCCCAAAGAACCAGGGCTTGGACACTTGACTTTAAACCTATTTACATTTAACTCATCAAACTTGGTACTCCTACGCATTGTTCCAGTTACCTCCATTGATGAATAGTTACCCATATGCGCGCAACGTAGACTGCAGCAAAGTGACCCATGAAGCGACCAACAAAAAGACACAGAAACATGAGGAAAATGGCTAAATTTTTTACCTGATTCCATCGTTAGTCAAGCTTCTACCCCTTACAACCAAAGTTGTTTCTTCACCGGCTACAACAGCAAGAGGTGACACCGTGATCAGCTCTGGTGAATTCAGAGTTCTCCAAGACTTGCTCAGACGAATTCTACCTGTAACATTGCATAGAAACGACTAATTTATAAAATGGACAGAGAAGTAGCAGCTCATGAGCACTCACCATGTTTGTATGACGCGAGCTGTCTGCCTGTGTTGACCAAAAATCTTGTGTTGCTCCAAAACTCGGAATCTTGAACCAAAGAACCAACCCGCTGCAGGAAGTTTTCTTCAAGCTAAACGAGAAAAGGACATAAAACCCATCAGATCCTTTAGAGCATATTACAATTAAAGCAAATAGACTCACTTGTTCCCAAGCAGAAGCTGACATTGCCAGATAGACAGAAAGAACAACACAGCCAGGCCTGATATAACTCTCCATTTCTGATGGAATGCTAGAAAGCCAGCTATAGATCTGAAAATTAATTTGTAGTTGTTCAGAACTTTGGACTTAAAAGAAGAGCCAACCAATAAAAATCTTCTACATTTTAAGAAGTTATCACCTCTGTTCTCAATGTCCCAGGAAGCTGACTAGGATCTTTCCCAAGTAGCTTGAATACTATCTTGCCGGTGCGGTCCTGTTTGAAACACACATGAAAGTAGCATTAGACCTGCTTTGCTAAGACGTTAATCCAGATATATCTAGCTGGATACCTGAGTATCAGAGTTCAAGCTGGGAGGAGAATTATCAGAACCACACGAAGCATAACCAGATTGATGATGCCTGGATACTTTAAAATTAGGATTTGCTGCAGCTCCTCTGTTTGATGCACCAAAGAGCTCGAGGGGAAGACAACTAGTCCTGGGACTGGGACTAGAGTTTCTGCAATTGTTAGATCTCATGGTTTCAGGAGATGTCTGTAAGGGGAAGAACTCCTGCATGACTGGAGATGATGATGGCGATCTATCTTCAATGGGGTTACTACTTGCAGAAGAGTAGTACTTTCCTGAAGATGCAACCGTTGGTTGACTCTCATTTTCTGGTGAAGAGGTGAATAGCTGTAGAGATAAAGTAGGTCTAGTGTCCTGAGCACGCAAATCTGAATCCTGAGATGGGTTACTGCTGCTGGTTCTTTCTCCTGCCCCAAATGAGGTAATTCTCTTTTCTATATTGGTTGTTGTAGCGTGGTCAGAAGAAGTTAACTTAGTTTTCTCATTGCTGTCTTTGTTCCCCAATCCACCTTGAGATAAAAAAGCTATAGCCTCAGGTCCAGATGAACCTAACGTTGTCGAGAGGACAGCAAGTAAGTCCATGGTAGATGGAGAAGACGCTGCCTCATTCAAATCATTTTGTGGGTTCATGGCTGAAGTTTGATCCAGATTTTTCCTGGCTAAAACTCGGATACTGTTCAACTTTGAGACAAGATCCATAGGCAACGGTAACGCTTTGATTTTGTTAAGTATCTGAAGAAGCTGCTCTCTTTGCGGCACTGACGAAGACCCATAAGGTTTAGCATCGTTCCTACCTGCAAAAACGTAAAACGAAACTTTGTTAATAATAAATAGCAAAAGAGGAGAATGACACAGAGCCTTAATGTACCTTGTGCACAAGCTAAAGCTGTTAACAAAGCCATAACATCCATGTTAGCGTTATTAGAGGTATTATCAGGAGCTAAAATCTCCTCAGGCTGAGTTTTCCTCCTCCTCCTGTTATGTCCAGCCAATCTACGCCTACAACTTCTCTTTCCCTCATCAAACTCGGAAAGAAGATGAAACCTAGAAAGCCAAAATCTCCAAAACTTTTAAGACCTAATCATATATTCCACAAACAAAGTGTGAGAGTCTTCTGACCTGCTACACTGTTGGCAAAACCTCTGCATCTGTTTCCCAACAAGAGCTTTAGTAGCTTTGCTATGAACCTCACAGACTTTATGTCTTCTGTGATAATCCTTAGCAACTGATAGATCTTCCATACAGTTATCCACCTGACACTTGGTGTAGTTCCCACCACCAGGAGATCCCGACTTAACCCTCTTGTTAGGTCTGGTTACAATGGGTGCATCTTCCACAGAGTTAAAACCGCCGCTGAGATTCAAATCAAGGCTTCTTTTTTCTCCCTCGTGACTCGCATTGATGTTAGACTCAGCGTCGTCTACAGGTTTAGCTTCAAATCTCTGGCTGTCCCATTCCCACAAGTTGGGATTCCAATCAGCTTTCGGCTGTGGCTGAGACGACGAGACAAGCCAGTGCGGGTGGCGTTTTCTTGCCATTGGATGGTGAAGTGAAACCGGAGCAGCCACCTCCTCCATCTTTCTCTCACTTTATACACTTTCAGCAGCTGGAACTCAACAGATCCAGCATAAGAAGTAATAACCTTTTCTTCTATGCTAATGAAACCAATCAACACGATTCCATTCCCCTCAATAGAAGAAACGAATCGAAATCGTTTGTTGTTACCTTAGCAAAATCAAAGTACTACATGAATTCCGATACGGGAATCCCCCAGCTTCAATCAAGCACTGAAACTCTTTTTTTTTTCTCAATCCAGCGAAAGATCGGAGACGAGATTGAATTGAACAACTAAGAGAGACTTGTTCAGATTTTGAGTAATTTCAAAATCGAATCTTGACTTTCGAGATCGATCCAAGACGGAGAATCAAAGGAATTTTCTTCTTTCTGCCTTGTATTCCCTCTCGATTGTGTTGTTTCTCTTCTTGTTCGTCTTCTTCGTTTTGAGCGTTTCCTTTGTTCTGTGTGTGTCGTCGACATCTTCTTACCTTTAACTTTTTCTTACATTTGAACTGATTTATAATAACTATAAAATATTCTGTTTAAACCTAAACTTTTTTAAAAAAATATTAATTTAGTATTATTAAAATTATAATATTAAAATATATTTTAAAATTACTAATAATACAAACTATTAAATAATGAATTTTATGACATTTGTTGTGATTCAAATATATTTTAACGAACTTTCTCAGTTAAAAATATCAAATCCAATCTTATAGTTTTATATGAAAATTTTAAAATATGTTAATTAAAATAATTGTTTAATTTATCCCAAATCATCTAAAAACTCATTAAAAATATTCTCAAATATAATATACATATACAAATACACAACCACACACCAAGAGTAATTTTTTTTACATTTATATATGTACAGTCTTTTTTTGCTTTCATATATGAAGCGTGGCAAGCAGATTGTTATGTAATGGATCAGAGATATGGTCAACAAGATTTTGCACAGGTCCTTTGCCTGTGAAAGCAGCTTGTGCATAGAATCCAAGCCACGCCACCATAGCTAGTCTCCCGTTTTTGATCTCTTTGACCTTAAGATCTTCAAAAGCAACAGGGTCTTGGGAGAGGTTCAAGGGATCAAAAAGCACTCCTCCTGGATAGTTTATGTCTCCTGGCAAGTATATTCCCAGTGGCTCTAAAGCCTCAATGCCACAGTATCTTGCGTATTCTGGTCCTACCTGTATACAGGAAATAAGGTTTTAGGGGAGTAATCTTTTATTTTTGTTCATATTCCATTTCGCACTCTATTTTTGGAGTAAATTATGGAGTTATGGAGTAGGGAGGAAGATGATCTAAGTACGAGTTGATGAAGCATGTGTGAGAGGTATAGTTACCATCAAGAGTGCTTGGCAAATAGCTATAACAATGACACCTTGGCTTCCAGCTACGTGAAGCCCTGGGATGCCTAGGTAGTCTAACGTCTCTCCCTGGTGACAAAAAGTGAAATGGTTATACTATAAGATTGATTGAGACTGAGAGATGTCATTGACTTCCTAGTAGTAATGAACCAAAACCTGAAGCTTAGAGTAACCAACTCGCCACCATACTGGTTCAGCAAAATGAAAAGTTCCAGTGAGATCAAACACTTCTGGGATCAGAGCACCCAACGCTGCAAGCATGGCCCAACGAGCATGAAGTATTTCAAAGCTGCAAAACAAGTAAGCATGACATGAGGACAATTACACCTAGCTAGCTATAGGAGTCATGAAGATAGCTTCAAAGTCCTAAAGACCCATTGTGTCAGAGGTCCCCAGTTCGACTGACCGCAGGACGAAACTAAGACCATCTCCATCAAGGGTTCTTAGGGAGGGGTTCTTAGCGGGATTTAAGAACCGGTTCTTAAATCCCATTAAGAACTCCTCCCTAAGAACCCCTCAATGAACATGCTCTAATATTACATGTTGTGGTGTGGTTTCGGGCTTACAGGCTTCGGCTCCACACTCACTGATATTCAAAAAGAAAAAAAAAAGAAAGAAGAAACTGAAAGGACACATGACTCACTTGAAGTACTTATCAAAGTTCAAACGGTCCTTGCCAAGTCCTGCAATGTCGAATCCGTAATCACCAGGAAGCTCTCCAGTAAGGTAAGGAGGATAATCATATGCGATGGGACCAAACCAACGAGGACGTTCTTGTCCATACCACTTGCTGCACACTTGCAGGAACAAACCAAAGGAAGCAAATGTTACAATAAAACATTGCCTTTACATACTTCACTATGACAAACAAAGTGTCTTAGTTTAATTAACATACCTGTCGGCTCTAGCTTTCTGAGCTTTAGCATTGAATCTTGAAGCATTCTCCACGGCTTCTTTCTTTTTCTCTTCCAATCTCCGCCGTAGAGACTCTCCTAACGAGCTATTCGCGATTGCTTTAACCGCCGTGAAAGGAATCGCCGAGAAAACCAACACACCGGCGAGCTAAAAAAAAGACGGCATCGAGAGTTAACAAAAGAAGAAGAAGCTGAGGTCTAATGGTGATCAAAATGAAAACAAACCTCTTGCCACGAAGCTCTGCAAACAGAACGGGACTTCTTCTTCACGGCGATTCTCCGATGAAGTGGCTCAGGCGAGAGTTTCCTGGGGAGAGAGTGGAAGGACGAACGAGTCGAGGAAAGTGACAGTTTATCCTGAAACAGAGCCATTGTTTCGGCTCTTCTTTGAATCTTTTGATTTGGCTTTTTATTTTAACTGATTCAGACAACAGCTTAGTTTTCTATGTTTACGGGTCTGTTGACGTGTCTTGATATTAACCTGAACTTTTCACATCCTTCCTGGGCCGGATATTTTAGGCCCAATCCATTATTGGCTGTGGAGCTTCCTTACTTTGATGATCCCCTAGATTTGGTTCTGAACGTATGGATGATTCGGATAAGGGGTTAGAGGATCCAACAAGTTTGTGGCTCATATTGGTTTGGATAGTTTCAGTCTTTCAGAATTAGATCGATTCAGATAATAAAATTAAGAACCAAAAAAAAACAATAAAATTTAGTTCTCGTTTAAGTCTGGTTTAAGTTTGGTTTTGACTCAATTATTTCGGGTATTTTGAGTAATGAATATTTCAAATAAATTATTAAATATTTTAGATAAAATGTCTAGTAATTAAAATGATTTAAATAAAAAAATTGGAATATTTAGATTGGTTGGATATTACAAATAAAAATATCCAAATATTTTCGGCTAATTTCGAGTTTTCAGTTCTGTTTTTTTTTTTCCAAGGCTACTCTCTCTCTAATGTTCTTCTCTAATCTTCAGTTAGTATAATTTTTCAATCTCTACTCGTTTGTGCTTCTTTCAAGCATATGATCTCCAATGTGCTTCCCGCTCTATGAACCATCCTTACGTGTATCATATTATATTACTTTTGATTATGTACCAAAGGCTTTGGTAGCTCTCAACGTTTTCAAGAAAATATATCTAATTCTATAATGATGATGTTCAATACATGATGATTTAATCATCTACAAAGTTCAATTCTTGAATGAATGGAACAAAACAATACAGATAGCAACAACAAGATCAAGTGTGTGGTGAGGACTTTAAGCCACAAGCCACATGAAGAATGTGGGCCAAACAGTAAGTGAAACCGAAGCCAAAGCGTATGTCCAGAGCAGAATCACTGAGCATTCACTTTCCCCAGCTCCAAACAACTGAGTTATTGTACCTGCATGCGCCAAGTAAATGATTAAATCAGTTAATAAAAGCAACCATTACTATATATTCTCTAACGTTAACAGAGTTAAGTTTTGGTCTGCATCGAGTGAACCTAGATTCATTGCTGGTGGAACAGCATACTGCAGAAGAAGAACAAACTGGTACAAAGGCTCTGAGCTAATCAAATCCAACTTGTATGCTCCTCTTACGATTAATACACCACTTATGGGCAAGAAAATGTAACGTGCAACCAAGACGCCGATAATACTTGACTTCTTCATTCCTGAACTTCTCATACCTTTGAGTAAGTTTCCTCCAATGATCAGTGTCATAGCAGGAATGGCTCCATCTCTTCAACAAGACATAGAAGAAAGCTAAAGGTTAAAGATTTCAAGAGAGTGAGTTTTTTGTTTTTTTACTATGGTAATGACTTTTGTTTACCCCACTAAAGTTACTGAGTCTTGAAGCACTCCTAGGGGAGCTCCGTTGCCGATTATTAGCTTCCTTATAGGAGTAATGAGCCCAACCACAAGGGCAATCAACTGAAGACAAAAACAAAACCAAAGTTAAGAAAGATTACAGTAGTGTGAAATGAAATGAACATATATTTTTTACCGCAGCAATAGTTGATGGAGCAAATATTGTTCTTAAATTCACTTTCTCCGACAAAGAAACCACTCTTCTCTTGACTTTGTCCCACCTCCCAACCTGTCACACATAGACACATTCATTACCAAAAGGTACAACTCTGTGAGATGAATAGTTATTAACCAAGTGATGAGACCTTTTGGTTATCTTCTTCTTTAGAAGAAATCAGTGGGACTTTGCAGCTATTGGATTCAATAGAAGGTTGAGTTTCAATGGGAGAGTTTGATAGCACCCGCATAAGATTGTATACATAAGTCCATATGTAAACTGATCCCACCTGATAACATCACAAGTATATATCATCATTAATGATATATACACTCATTCATAAAATCTTGAGGAAGAGAACTTACAGCCATGGAGAGTGCAACATAACCAATTCCATACTTCTGACAATCCTCAGGATCTCCAAAGGGACCTCCCTTCTCTTTACAAACAGCTGGAACAATGATTAATGGCATATTCCCCAGATTCCCTATATTAAATTCGTTAATTACATCATCAAGAAACAAAAATACAGATTCAGAGAGATCATGTTAAAGGTTTTGTTACCAGCAGCACAACAACCAACAATGAGACCACGGAGATGGGAAGGCGGTTTAGTGATGAGAATAACAATCCAGCCTAAGAACGAACCAATGATGAATGTGAGTAGAACATTAAGCGGCATGAACCACCTAATACCACAAAAAAAAACATTTTCTCATTAATATAAACCAGAGAGTACAAAAGATTTTTAAACTCCAAATGAAAAAGACTTACATTTGCATCAAGCTTTCATATGTAACACTATTAGCTAAACGGCTTCCAATAAGGGAAGGACTAAACACATAGAAGACAATCTATTCAGACAAAACATAAGTTAAAGTCATCAAAGTGTTAGATACGTGAAGGAAAGAAGAGGGTACTAAAGTAATAAACGGACGTTGTTCAAAAATTTGCGAGCATCTTGACCAAGAAGATTGACTCCATCAAGAGCCATATAGAATCCAACTATTGTTATCAGCAGAATCTCCACAACTGGTTTTGATGAAGTTATGAACAGACTCAAAAGCTTCATCATCTCTGCTTTCTCCAAAAGCTAATATCTGCAAACATAAACATGATTTTTGGTTGTTGCATATGAATTTTACCAAAACAGAGCTCGAAAATACTCTCTAGTAAACCTGGAAATATATTCTCCGGTAACAAATAAATAATCTTTTTTTGGGAATATTCCGCCGGAGAATGCAGAAAAGCGAAAAGTTCAGAGTATTTTCTCTCTATATGAAAGAGAAAATGCTTTTGGACACTGGCGTTACACTTGCATGGCCGCCTCTATACGCTATTTATATTCTTTGTTTATAGAGAAGTAAACGTTTTTAAATGACAAAGAAAGTATAGTATCCTCCTTTTTCATAAAGGAAGGAAAAAGTTATTCTATGCCTTTAGGAATATGAGAATTTCATGTTTTTATTGTACATAATTTTAGTTAATTTTATTTTAAAATTTAGCTGTATATGAATTTTAAAATATTAATTTAAATATTAGCCGGATGCGAATTTCGTAGAATAAAAATTTATCACAAGCATAAAATATTATCTTAAAATTATACTCCTTCTGTTTCATTTTAGTTGTCGTTTTAGACTTGGACACACGGATTAAGAAAACATTTAATTTTGCATATTTCCAAAATAAAAACACAACTACCAATACACGTAACCACATTTCAACCAATAGAAAAATAGATTAAAATAAAAAATTAATAAATTTTGCATTGAAACTATAAAACGACACTTATTTTGAAACGAAAATTTTACTCTACAACGATACTTAATTGAAACAGAGGGAGTATATTATAAAATTGTGTACAACTTGAAATTAGCATGAGTCGTGTGAGACTTGTCAATCATCCTTTTTTTTATTGTTTTGTTCCATATGAAACAACTTAAGAAAAAAACAATTTAAGCTGTATATTATAGATAGGTAGCTCTGACGAAGGCTGTACCTTTTTGTGTTTCAACGTATGATAAGTTGTAAGTTTCTTCGAAATTTTACTTTTACTACTACTAGAACCAACAAAATTAAAAGTCTAAAACATTAGGACATTTTATAAAAAGAATCAATAATAATCTCCAGCAGTTTTGGAGAAGATATGCAATTCTTTGTTTTGTTTCCTAGATTGTCGTATGTATATGTCGGACTGTCGTCATGCCTTTCGTCACAGCGACTGCGAAGTGTCTCAATGTTTAATTCGTGGTTCTTGTCGGAAGTAAAGTTATCCCATAACAGTTATCGGATGGTGAAAAACAATACTCCTTGAGTTCCATCTATGTTTTAGAAAAAGTTTTTGTTTCAAAAAAAATATATTTAACATTTTCAATGTATTTATTAATTATAAATTTTAAAAAATATAATTATATTTATTAAAATTTTATTGGTTAAAAGTTATGAAAATAGTTAATTACAGAAATTAATGTATTAATAATTAAAATTTGATATATTTTCTTAATAAATGTGAAAGTGCTAAAACATTAAACATTTTGAAACATAGAAGAGGAAGTATTCGATTATGTTGTTTACTTTTTTAGAAATAAATGTCTCTTTGTTGCTATCTATCTTCTTCTGGCGAATTGTTTTAAAATTTTAAGATGTTTCGGTTATACTACTAACTTATGAAATTTACATATGAACACTATGGTAATTATTCCAATTTTTTGAAAAGTACTAGAAGCCTTTGAGAGGCCACGTAACATTTGTTGTATACCGACCTTGTATATAATATCAAGCAGTGAACTTGTCGTAAACTAAAACCCAAGAGGCCAAGACCATACCAATGGTACTGACATGAGACAGAGATACTAAAATCCAAGACCATGCCATAAGCATCCATAGAAAAAACCCCACCAAAATAACGACTGTTTTTTTCTTATTGGTTCGTCAATAATTGCATAAAAATACATGTGTTCTTAGACTATACAGACCTTAATATCAAGCAATGAACTTGTCGTAAAGGTGGGATACATTCATACACTTATAATAAAGCTCTCTTGTGACTCGAAGCCTAAAAACTCTTATTTGGAAAAGCACTTAACCGCAAGACGTGAAGATAATTTTTACGTTGTTGGAAGAGCTAAAAGCATATTAAACCAAAAAAAAAGAGAGAGCTAAAGCATATATTTGGTATTATGTTTGTTGCTTAGCTATGATGCAAAGTACACGTGATAAACGTGAACAAAGATGTGTCACTCAACGATATGTATGGGCCACTCATTTAATGTTCGTCAATTAAACCTACACACGTTACATACTTACAGATTTTTGTTTTGACCTATTGGAGATATGGGAATCAGAGGCTATTTAAAAATGGTCCCAAAGTCTATATATTTTGGAATTAAAAAGATGAATAAAAGTATTAAAAAGAGAGATATTTCGGGATTAAAAGCTACTTTCCTGTAGCGTTCTGCATGCTCTGAATGCCTATATTGGTATCCTTTGGATCCACATCAATTCATTAGAGCATCTTATCCAAACACCCTTTAGTGGGGTGCTTATTTTTTTTTTTTTTTTTACTTTTTCTATTAGATTTTAAAAAAAAAATTAAAAAAAAATTAATTGCGGGTCGTCACGTGTCGGTGGGATCCGCGAATAGTAGAAGCAACAAACAAAATGGGGTGTTTATTTTGCAACTATAAACACCATTGCTTACCATTTTTGTGGGGTCCATAGGCTTAAGCAACCCATTTGGAAGGTGGATAATGATGCTCTTAGGTTCTCAATTATTTCCACTGATAGAAGTACGAACTAGAAGATCACCATCACCCTTTTTACTAAGAGCACCATTATCCCATCACTAAGAGGGTCTCTTATGTGATGAGACCCACCAAAAAACACTTAAAATGGTCTCTTATGTATACAAAATAAGATATCTTCTCTCTTTGTTTTTTATAATCCGCAATTGGTTCTTTTAAAAAAAAAATCATAGCAAAAAAAAAGAAAAGAAAAATAAGAACCCCAATATGGGGTTGATGGGATAATGGTGCTCTAAGGTTATGTTATGAGAGCATGATTATTAAAAATTCTTAGGGTAAGGTTTTTAGCGTAATTTAAGAATCGTCTCTTAATTTTAACTAAGAAAAATTAAAAAACGGCTCTTAAATATCTAATTTAAGAGACGGTTCTTATATTACGCTAAAAACCTTATTTTAAGAACTCTGCAATAATCATGACCTAAGTAAAATATATATTTAAATAGTTTGGATACTAGGATGTGAATGGTGTAATAGTATTAACGGTCAAGAATCGATTAAAGTTAGTAGGAAGGATAAAGGATGCAGCCAACAAGTACTGCGTGGACATAAATTTAGATGCTATGATTTTCGATGTTATGTATATGTTTGGGCCTACTTTAATGGGCTTAAACCAGGCTTTACTGGCGTCGTGTTGCTTTTGTGATCCATAGTAAATATAGAAATCTTACTTGGTAAGGGTCCCTCATTTATTTTCACTTGTTGATCTATGCACATGCATACTGATTGACGAAAGAAAACTAAGAGTACAATTTTTTAAAAACCATTGTTCCAATCAGCATTTAACACTTTTTATAATTTATAATATTTTGCTTGTCATTTGTAATAATATGTGGAAACACATGCGACTCTTGATAAATTTAAGAAAATGTAATTTTAAATTATTTAATTATATATGATAAAGAGTTTTTCAAATTAATATAATCCTATATATACATTAGTATAATATTGTTTGTAAGCAAAATTATAATTTTCGTTTAATACTTTTTCAAAATACTTCATAATAGTAATAATTTGACATGGGATATATTAGATTATTATTCTTAAACTATACTGATATGTAGCTTAGATTAATATTTCAGCATATAACATTTATCTTTGTGTAATCTTTGTTTATAAAAGTAGGAAATAATATTAAAATCCATATTAATCTTCTAAGAAAATTGGTAAATACTATACTACTATCAGGAATGTGACGTTTTTAGTAACCAACCATAATTAAGATTGAATTAATTAGAATTACCTAAACTTTGATCCAAGCCCAGTTGACATATTGTATCATGCTTCATGGCCTATACGTAGCGTGTATAATGTATATATATATATATATATATCTGTGATCATTTTTTGTAACAGATTTTATATACATCCAATCGATCATAGCATATATTGCATTTATGTTTAATTATCAGCGTTAAGTAGAAACACACACACACACATATATAATCCAATAAACAAAATAAATTATGATCCAAACTCTTGTTCATAGTATTGTGTTGCTCAATTGCATGTAAGGCACATGACACGATCTACATGGAAATCTTCAAAAGATAATGTCCAATTGCATGTGTCTAAAAGGTTCCAAAGTACAATACCCTTTAACTCTCTTCACATTTTTCAAGCCCTAAAAAGCCATAGAGATTAAAAAAAATATATGAATCTCTCATTATAAAAAGGTTGTATATCAAATTCTCATCTCTTATATACAAGTAAACTTCAAATTGACCAAAATATATAGCATGATAGCTAGTTTGTGTTAGTATTGTCAATATATCACTTATCCATTTTGTAAGTCTGTTTGATACGATGTATGTTGTTAAGACAAAGAACCTGAAATTAGTCAGTTTCTTCTCGTCATAAATAAAAAACATCCCCAGCACAGTGGAGATATTTCACCACAAATCTCTTTTGGCCATGCATTGTCTACATATATTTTCTATCATATATATTATATTTATATAAGAAACTTCAAATTTTATGAAACGCGCCGAGATAATATGTCAAACCAAACTAGTTAGAAGATATTTGAATAGAATCCCATAATTTTATTCGAGTCAGATTATATTCTCATTTATCGGGTTAATTTAATAATTTTTTTTTTTTTTCAAATTTTGTATTTTATATGTATACTGTCACTACAGATTTTCCCTAGGACATGATGCACTCCTCATTTACACATCCTGAAAAAACATTTGGTAATGTTGTGGAGTTTTCTGATCTTCTAAAGGGAAACTTTTTCATGTCTTGATTCTGGCAGGTTATGTAATGTAATTTTCTCGTGTTTCCGCCATTAATCTAGTTGTTGTAACTGTCAAAAAATCACTTCCATGTTTGTATCGCTGTAACGGAAGGTATGTTATTGCTGTAACCGATATCTTTAAAGCTTCTTCGTAAATGTTTGAAGCGTTATTTTTGGTTTTATACGATTTAGTAGCGTTATTTTCATGATTGATCGATAGGACCGAAGAAAGATTCATATTGGTCTCATCGAAGACAAAGTAGAAGTCAGTTTGTTAAAACATATATGATTGAATCAGGTTTCTAAGCATAAAACTGATTTGAACTCCTCCAATATGCCCAATGTGTGGAAAGCTATCTCTTTAATTACATGGAGTATTAGACACAAGAAGATATTTATAAGATTGCCAAATTAAATACACAATTTCGAGGATTTCATATATGTGGTAACTAAATGAATGAAAGAACAAGATGATTGTTAGTTGATACACATAGTAACATAGAGTCAATGATTAAAATTTCATATCTACCCCCAAAAGATTGGGGGGGGGGGGAGGGGTGCGCATACTAATAACTCAATACTGTGGTATAACAAAATTGGCGTCTAATAACAACTTTTTGGGAAGTAAAGCATATAAGACTATGATTAACCAAAGTTTCTTAAGGTGGGATTCTTAACGAAAGTTAGAAACTATTTCTTAACTTCCGGTAAGAATCTCACCTTAAGAAATCCCGGTTAATAATGTTCTAACAATAGTGACTTAAAGAGAATGAGAAGAGAAATGTGGATGGACAAGTATATCTAAAATCATACGAATCCAAATGTGCATATTAGGATAAACTTAATTCAAAACCAAAAGAACCTCAAAATATATTTAAGAAGATGTCATTTTTATATTATCATGAAATTGTTTTTTTTTTTTTTTAATAGCTATTTAACGGACATAAATTTTCAAATCTAAAAAGATGGTCTTGAAGCTGCTCCGGCTACCCAACCAAGCGAATGAGGATCACCGGTAAACTGAGCATAACCACTCGTATTACCCCTTAACTCTCCCTGGCCTGCTCCAGACGGCGGTGATGCTGTCGTGGCTGGCGGTGGACCTCCGCCGCCGCCGCCTTCCTCCTCTTCATCTTTAAGCGGAAGCCTTTCAAAAGTTGCGTTAGAGAAGGATGCAGCCATCAGTATCACTGAACCCGAAGCCACAAGAGGAGCCACCACGCTTCCTCCGATGACCTGACCTTGTCCACCAGCAAGAAAGATTGACAAACCACCGGATCCCGGCGGCGCCGGCGGTGGAAGCACCGTACCAGTGATGGAAAGAATGTCAAACTTTCCATGTAAAGTCACAACCCCTCCAACTCCTCCGGCTCCAGTTCCACCATTAACCCCATGAATCGTCACCGGCTGACGGAGAGTTACGTTAGCCACCGTGCCGTTACCACTGAGAACGGAGACACCTCTCCCTCTCCGGCGAGCGTAAGTGTTGACGCTCTCAACTATGTCAGCTCCAGATGAGACTTCAAGAACATGAGATCTAAGGACGTTAGGGCTATCTCTTGTCACAATCACTGGAGGCTTCGGCTTGTTTTTAGATCCCGGAGGACGTCCACGTGGACGCTTCCCGGGAGTTGAACCCGAGGTAACCGGGTCGGAATCAAGTCGACCCGAGTCCTTGTTGGAGTCAGATTCATCATCTGGCTGAAGCTGAGGATGAGGTTGAGGTTGAGGTTGAGGCTGAGGCTGGTGTTGAAGTTGGTTATGAAGCTCAGACCTAAAGAGGCCATGGAAGTATCTAGAAGCTCCTCCGGATTGATCGTAACCACCGTCCATCACCGCCGCATGTAGTGGTTCTTGTTCTTGTGGTTTCATATATTTTGTGAGGGTGAAGATTTCTTCATATAGAGAAACTTTGGTGAGATTTAGTGGAGAAGTCAAAAAATTCAGGGAGTGAGGAGCCAATAGCTTGAGTTGATCGGTTACACAAACCGACGAAAAAGAGCAAAGAGACACAACTCAAACGGGTGCTACTTGTGTGTTAAACCCTAACTCGCTTTAGGACAAGACATGAGCAGATTTTTTTTAACTGGAGACGGTGTCGTATTAAGTGATGTGAAGTGAAATGAATTGAGAAAGCTTCACATTATTTCATGTGCTGAAAGTGAGTGAGTCTGCAGTACTTTTGTTGAAGGATGAAAGCCATAAAGAATAAACACAACGAGAATTTAGTTGAAAATCATTCCTCTTACATTTTTTATAAAATTTAAATTTAATACACATAGTTTGGAATATTAATAGTGTATACATGAAATACAAGAGAAGACAAGGATTTCGAGTTTTCTTCTCTGGATATATTCGTTTTTTTTTTTTGGCTTATAGCTTATAGCGGAGAAAATAAAGATTTATTTTAGACTTCAAGCTTAAAAATAACATGAATTAAGGCCAAACATAATATGAATGGAAGATTTTTTTTAACATTAATAGAAGACTACTCCCTCCGTTTCATATTACTTGTCGTTCTAGGTTTATTCACACATATTAAGAAAACATATGATTTTGTATATTTCCAAAATAAAAACACAATTACCTATACACCTAACCAAATTTCAACCAATAGAAAAATAAAAACACAATTACCTATGAATCTTATTAATGAATTTTGCATTGAAACTCTAAAACGATACTTATTTTGAAACGAAATTTTTTTTCTACAACGACAAGTAATATGAAACGGAGGGAGTATATAATATGCTCAAAGATATGACGTTCATTCCTCACATAAATCATATTTGTTTTCTATATAATATGTCCTAACAATAAAATAGTATGTCTCTTGAATAGAAGATTATATACTATTTTATTGTTGGAACATATTATATATAAATCAAATAATTTATGTGATGAATGATAAACGTCATATCTTGGCAAATACATAGTTCAATTCCGGTTTATAATTATTAATGGACACTGGTTCTTAATTTTGCAATACTAACAAAAAAATGGACTAGTTGGTAATCTTTTTCTTTACAAAGTTTGTGATCTACCTAGTATTCAAGTTATAAATTAGTATTTATTATTGTTAGTTAAACTCTACTTAAGAATAAATGATTTATATTTTAGAGGGTATTATTGATCCAAATATCCAAAATATTATGGGGGGAAAACTAAAACTTGTTAAAAAATATGAAACCTCATGCATGCAACTCCTTTTATGTTTAACTTCATCATCGAGGCTCAACTTACATCTATAAATATATAATTTTTGTTCAGTAGATTGTAAGGGAGAAATGTATTACTAAATATGCAATTAATCCAAATACTAGTACGTATCAGGTTTTCGTTCCAATATAATATAACTATCATTGAATAAATATGTTTTCCAGACAAACGGATCAAATTTACTTCCATTTTGTGTTATTGTAGTATAGGCTTATTGCTCTTTTTTTTGGACATAACATTATATATTGCTTTTCAACGATTTAGAATACTATAATTGTTTAACCCGACCATACTTTGTTGATTAAAGAACATCTTAAATTATACTATATTTGCACGCATGTTCCCTCCTCTATGCTGCTACTCGATCATGGTGGTGCCAGACTATATATTTTTGAAATTGTTCTTATCTGACCCCTCATAATTTGGTGTATAAAACCCAAAAAGGTCTGAATCCACCTATAAAAATATATGTCTATATATAATGATTAATTCAACCATTGTATTATAATCACTTTTTCAAAATGTAATAGATTCTAAATACATAATGTTTTGGCACCTAAAATATAAATTTTGTGAACTTCAGTTCATGACCGATCCAGTTTATACCAAATTTCTCACTTGTTAAATAGGTAGAATTATATATTAAATTTTACTGTACTAGAAGGGGGGCGAACATAACTAAGTAGAGAAGTGTGAATAAATATTTATCATTTTAACTTTATTTTTTTCTATTATTAACATAGGATATTTCAAATTTATGCAAAGATCCATACTAATTTCTAAATACTAATTTGTAAGTAGAGGTGTAACCTACATATAAATTCTTTTTTAAGTATACAAATAAACTCTAAAGCATAAATTCATACTCCCTCCGTTTCAAATTATTTGTCGTTCTGGAGTAGAATTTTCGTTTCAAAATAAGTGTCGTTTTCGGTTTTCAATGCAAAATTTATTGGTAATATTTTATATTTTATTTTTCTATTGGTTGATATATGGTTAGGTGTATTGGTAATAGTGTTTCATATTTTGAAAATATGTAAAATTAAATGATTTCTTAATTTGTGTGCATAAACCTAGAACGACAACTAATATGAAATGGAGGGAGTATCTATTTAAGTATCCATAAACATCATAAAGTAATTCCTTTTAACAGAGTTCGAATTCGGAACCTGAGTGCATGAAATAGCACGTCCTTTCTATTGAACCATGTTCTCGTTTTTAACATTTTAACTTTGATCTTCTTCTTTTTTTTGCTTAAATGTATATACTGTCATATGAATATACTGTCAAATCTATATGCAAATGAAATTAAATATATAGATAGATGATTTTATGTGTGTGCGTGAGCTGGAAAAATACGTGCATGCATAAAAGCATTTGTGTGCACACATTAATATTTATTAAAATATTTTGTATAGCCAATTGATGTATATTTACTAAGATTATAGACTACTAGAATGTAATAATAGACAAAAGACTTTTTTTTAAAAATAGACAAAATTATACATTAGAAAGACTCTCTATGCGTATAGGAGCTTTCCTAGATGGCTGTCTTCTTCCTTCTTTTTTTTTGTATAAGGAAACTTTTTTGTTTGGGCTTCGCCATCTCTTTTGACTGTGATTGAGTTTGATCCAGGTTTGTGTTGTTGTAGGTCGCTGTAATGGTTCCTATCTTGTATATTCCCCCTGTGTGGGGTTAAGTAATGAAAAGCTCTCCTAGTGTTATAAAAAAGAAAGACTATATGTATCGGCTGTTGCTGTATCCATGATCTATCTACTTCTTTGTATAAACGAAAATGTGAACATGTGTGATTAGTAACGATGTTAACTTGTCAACACATGCCCCCCAACCCCCACACCCACATGCTGCAAGTGAGACCTGAGATCGGAGACGTCCATTTATTTTGACCGGTGCAATCGAGACGACTCATGACGTGGCGATGCAATCGCACAGTCTGGTTGATCCACACGTGCACGGAAGCAAAGTCACGTGCGGTCAAAATGTCAGAGCAGAAAATGCTAAGCTGTTTTACCACGTCGATGCTGTCGGAAGCATCGGTACTTGATCCACGTGGAGGTTTCCCCCAATTTATCTTCCTACGCATATAGCTATTAAAATACCTCGAGTCTCGTATTTATATTAATACTACTTAATTACCTTACTCTTTACCATTTTCCCTCTGTTTTTAATTGTAAGTAATCTGGTCTAAAAACATAAATATTTAGAAAATTATTTTTTTAAAAAAAATTATTTAATCAATTAATTCAACCAATTATAAAAATATAACATTATTTTATTGATTATATAATATCAATAAATAAAAAGTGCATGGAAATATGTAAACTACTTATATTGTGAAATAATTTTTTTTATTAAAACTACATACAATTAAAACAGAGGGAATATAACTTTCTTTCTGCTCTAATATACTTCTTATATTTCATACTCCTTCCGTTTCAAAAAGATAGATGTTTTAGAAAAAAAAATGTTTTTAAAAGATCCAGTTTTTATATTTTCTATGCATACTTTGTCAATTAAAAGTGAGTAATTGTAAGTTTCAAATAAATTAATTGCATTTACCAAATTCTAATTGGTTTAAATTTGTGGGAAATAGATAACTACAAAAAACTATACATTGATTATTGAAATTTATTGTGTTTTATTAATATGTATGAAAAATCTAGAATATGTATTATTTTGAAACGGAGGGAGTATAACTTATCGTTTTAGATTTATACATACATATTAATAAAACATATAATTTTGTATATTTCCAAAATAAAAATACAATTATTTATACATCTAACCATATTTCAACTAATAGAAAAATAAATTGGAAAATCTTATTAATGAATTTTGCATTAAAACTCTAAAACAATAATTATTTTAAAACAAAAATTATTCCTTACAACGACAAGTAATATGAAACGGAAGGAATATGTGAAAGGTGATTGATTGCATGTTTATACCACAATGATTTTACCACAAACATAATACGACCCTTCATGCAAGTTTTATTGCAGGATCCTATGGGTTCGACTGGTGACCAATCTAGAAACAAGATGAATGAATATGAAAGGAACAGAAAGGAATAAAATAATAGGAATGAAAAAGAATGGTTGTTTCTTCTCAAATTTAACAAAGAATAATTTTGTTCTTTATTTCTCTGCAAAAAAAAAATGAAAAGGAATAAGAAAGAATATTTATTCCTTGTAAATAATAATTTTTTTTAATAACATTAGGGAATACATTATTCTTCGTCGTTCCTTGGTCACCATTCACACTTATACTAGTTGAATCTCCTAAACTGCAAGTAAAAATATTCTTTACTAGTCGAATCTTCTAAACTGCAAGTAAAAATATTCTGACGATATTTGCTTAAATTAGTGACATTCAAGAAAGATTAGTTAGTGCATAATGTATAACCTCCAATTTTTCCTAAAAAAATCATCATATCATGTACTAATAACATCACTAGACTAGAACATTCGTGACAAAAGTTATTCATGGTAATATGTTGTATTTAATTATATATTTGAAACCTAACATGTGACCTCCGAATAGACCAAATCTTATATAGTCTTCGTTGGACCTCACATTGCATAATGCATTGCATCTGTTAGTGGTAATTATAAAAGTCCTAGGAATTAATACCCATACAAAATTGAATTCATTTCCATCCCTTTTCCCACGTGGCACACACGATTGATTTAGATTTTGGATTGAGATCATCTCTAGGCCCATACATGAGTACGTATATATTATTTTTCTTATTAAAGGAGAGAGTTCGGCCAATAGGGGATGAATCAAAAACTTGGGAGTCTATTAGCTTCATGTATGACATGGATTATGCATAGAAAATATTTGATAGTTGATAAATTAAATGAATAGAATTGTTGAGTAATGTTACTATTTCCCAACAATCCAATGAATCGATAAGCTAGTTAAACATTCTTTTAAATTCTATTATAAAGAAGTTTGACAAAAGAAGAGTATATAAATAAATAGTCCATTAGATTTGTTGATGACTTTCTTACAAAGTAGATAATGATAGTAGAAGATCACGGGACAATACTTTGAAAATACACTTTCTCTTTTCTTATATAAACTTTGGCGACTTGTGTTGCCACTAACCCATCAACCCCATCCACCAATTATCATGTCTTTTTCAACATTAATTTGAAGAAATTGATTATTTAAGTCGAAAGAACAGAATATTACAACTATGATTCTAATGATATTGGTAACTGTATATATTTTAAAATGGCAAAAATACTCTGAATCTAGACTTCTATCAAGGTTTGTGACTAAAGACAGATGAAGATGAATCCACAAAACTCATATACAGAGGATGTGGGCTCCAGAAAAAAAGCCCACATGACAACTTGAAAACTATATAAACAAACTACAGCTGTTGTTAAGAGTGGCCCAATAACATTTGCCCCTCAGTCTCATTTTCAGCATATAGAATTTGAGTAAACCAAAACAAACAAAGCTAAACATGTGAATGCTTAGGTGGTGGAGTCTTCTGAAGGCAAAGAAGATCCGTATCTTATTACCACTTGCCAACAACTACTAAAGAGAGATGTCCCAACACACATGCAGTTCACATATATTATAATAAATAAAATGAAACAAACAGAAAAAAAATTGAGTGTTCATGTCCCCAAAACGTAACTGCATACATTTTTATCATATAAACACCATTTCCTAACAAACCCGAGACAAAGATTAGACATATATCAAAGAAGAACATGAATTATCCATGAGTAAGAGAGAAAAGAAGAAAGATGTTCTCTCTATCTCTCTTTCTCACCCTTAATCCCCAAAAAAGTTTAAAGTCAAAAAATAAAATAAAATAAGCTTTTATTGAACAAAAGAAGGCAAGGCACGGCACATGGCTAAACATGTCCACCAGAGAGTTATGAGTGAATGAGTTGTAAAAGCATGCCTTCTTTTAAGTTTTGGCCACATAGATAATGACAATGATGAAAGTCAGATCATGTTGTCACTGTCATTGCTCCAGATATGTCTCTGTTGGATCTATTGTATTTCATGTGACTCTTCACAAGTTGTCCAGCTGCTATTGCTGACATTAAAGATAACTCTCCTGCCAAAACTGCTCCTGCCACTATCGTTGCTAACCTCCTTGAGTTCATCCCTGGAGACTCCGTGCTTGCTCCTTTAACTCCGAGAAGGTTTAAACAAGCTGATTGAGACGCAAGCTGTGTTCCTCCTCCCACTGTTCCCACCTGAGAGATTCCAAAACCGAAATTAAATCTCGCAAATAAGTAAAAATATTCTACTCCCTCCGTTTCATATTAAGTGTTGTTTTAGAGAAAAAAATTCGTTACAAAATAAGTGTCGTTTTAGTATTTCGATGCAGAATTTATTGATTTTATTTTTTAGTTTAATTTTCTATTGGTTAAAATATTGTTAGGTGTATGGAAAATATACAAAATTAAATATTTTTTTAATATGTATGCAAAAAGCTAAAACGACACTTATTATGAAACAAAAAGAGTATATATTTTGATTAATTTACCTCAATAGATGGCATAGTGACAGAGACATGGATGTCTTTGCCGTCATTAATGGCTTCCATCATTGTGATGCATTGAGAGCTCTCCACGTTTTGAGCTGGATCTTGACCAGTAGCTATGAATACAGCAGAGACTATGTTGCTGGCGTGAGCGTTGAATCCACCTAAAGAGCCTGCAACAGCTGAGCCCGTGAGGTTCTTGAGCATGTTGAGCTCCACCAAAGCAGCCACGCTAGTTTTCAACACCTTGTTAACAATCTCTCCTCTGATTACTGCCTCGCAAACCACTGATTTGCCACGTCCCTCGATCCAGTTCACAGCTGCAGGTTTCTTGTCCGAACAGAAGTTACCTGAAACAATTAAACACACAGAAAGATCAAATATATGATGACATCAAACACTAAGCTTAAAGGGACTCACCGGAGATTCCGATGACATCCATGTCAGGAAAATCATCAGTGAGAAACTCAAGAACATTCTGAACACCTTTGGATACCATATTCATCCCCATAGCATCACCAGTGCTACAACTAAACCTCACATAAGCATTCTTCCCTGCGAGTGTACACTTAACACTCTGAAGCCTTGCGAATCTACTTGACCTGCCATCCACAAAACCACTTCGTCAGTGGATCAAGTTTCAAACTTCACATCAAATCACTCAATAAACAGTGTCCATGCAATTCTATAATACACACGTTTGATTTAAAAGCTCCAATCTAGTTGTGAATATTATCCAAAACCTTAAAACCGAATCAACCGAAAAATCAAAACCGGACCAAAATTTACAAAAACCCAAACGGTTCTTGTTCCTCTAAAGGTTCTTATTTCTCTAGAGACGAAATCGAAACCGAATCGGAACCAAAAACCCAACTGAAAAATACAAAATATTCTAAATATAATAAAATATTAATTATTTTTAGTTTATAAATAAAAATATCCAAAAACTGAATAATTTTTCAGTTTTTCCAGGTTATAAAGTGTTTTCATGTTTTTTCTGGTTTTAAACCCGAATCAAACCCAAACTATTTCTAATTTGGTTATACTTCTGGTTTTTAAAAAAAATTAGAAACCCGGCCCGAACTGATTTGATCCAAAAAAAAATATGGTTTCTAAACGGGTCATAAGCACCATAAATCCGAAAACCCGAAAACCCGAACCAAAAGCCAGCACTACTTCAGCCTTTGACTCATCACTCCATGTCATCATGCATACCCAAAAAAAAGTCAAATAAAAAAGAGACAGAGATAGGGGACCTGTTGAAGACAACAGCCAACGTGTCAAAGTTCTCAGGATCCTCCAAGAAAAACTTAAGCTCCGAAGCTCTCCTCGCGGACGCAAACCTAACCACAGGCGCTCTCGTCATACCATCCTTAACCACCGTACTCGTCGCTCCACCAGAGACATACATAGCCTTACACCCTCTATTAGTACTTGCAACCAAACACCCTTCCGTCGTAGCCATCGGAACAGAGTACTCATACCCATCCAGCAACAATGGCCCAGCGATCCCCACCGGTATCTGCACGTACCCTACAGGCATCTCGCAGCATTGCCCCAATATCGACTCGTAATCAAACCCCTCCAACGGCAACCCTTCGATTGATCTCCCGGTTATCCTCTGCAAGGCTTCCCGCCGTATCGCCGCTGCTCTCTTGCAGTCTCCGAGACGGGACTCGAGTGAGTAAGACGGTATCCCACCGTTTATAACGGATTTCACTATCTCCTCGTCTTCCTCCGGAACCGGTGATTTGGCGACGGAGACGATCTGCGACGGAGGATCTAGAGTATGGGGCGAAACATGTATATATTAATGAAACATGTAAAATTAATTAAATTTATTGAAAAATTATTGGTTAAAATGCATTCAAATGTGATAATTTGAAAAAATGATGTATAATTAATTAGTTTTCTTTATATGTATGAAAACACCAAAGCATCATTTAAGAGGCACGTGTCCGCACCTGTTCCCAACCTACGTCCGCCCCTGGGAGGGCACGTGACGAGGCGGTGGTCATCAAACTCGTTAGTATCGTTGTCGTTGGTGTCGGCGCGTGAGATGAATGTTTGGACGAAGTCGATGCCGAAGAAGCCTAAGAGGTAGATGAAGGAGGCGATGAGAGCGAGGAGAGCGGCGAGCTCGGTGACGGTGACGACGTGGAGAGGGGTGTTGTAACGGATCTTGTCGCGCCAGCGGTGGAGGAGGTAGTAGGCGACGGAGAAGAAGAGAGTGAAGAAGACGGCGTTGGTGAGGTAGAGAGGGAGAGGAAGCGCGTCAGAGGCCTTAGGAGCAATCGTTGTTGTCCGGTCATCTTTGGAGAACCGGTTAGGGTTGTTAACCGGCGGTTTGGGAGGCCTCCGTCGGATATCCATTGGGAGGAGTATCCAAGCGAGAGGAGGGAAGATGGTGAGGTGGCGTGATAAGTGTGGAGTTAGAGAGAGACGAGCATGTTTTATAGGAGACGAACGCGCTTTTCTGTTTTTTTATTCTTTTTAAACTTTCAAATTGTCTATTATTAGGCATTATATGTTATTTTATTTTGTGAAATATTATTAGGCATTATTCACTATTTGTTTCTATTACACGAATTAAACTAAAAAAAAAATTAACTTAGTATTTGAGCTCCATATATAACTGAAATATATAAACTGAAAACGTGTAAGAATACTAATTTTCTCAAAAAAATAAAGAAAAAGCTGTATCAAAGCTAATTTTATTTAGAAAATGTGTAAGAATATTGAATTTTTATACATAATGGGTGCTACAAAGTACAAAATACCATTGTCCCCTTTTTCTTAAAAATAAAACCTCTTGTGATAAATTTTTCTTAATTTTATATAATAAAAAATGATTTCATTGTATCATCATGACATTAACATATATATTTTAGGATTAAACGCGAGACTGATAAATCTTAATATTATTTTTATCTCTGGTATATTATTCAAAAAATATTACAATTTTTGATTTACGACACATATTATTATGATAATAGTTTTCAAAATTCTTAAAAAATACAGTATATATTTTTATTAAATTATTCATAAAAATTAATTATTAATGTGTAAAACTATTTCTTTTTTGATAAAAGATACATAATTACCTAATTTGATCAAAATATATGAAAATCAACGACTTAAATAATGAAAATTTGATAATAATTTGTACATATTTTCTTATTTATGTTTAATTTTATAGTATCAAAATAAATTAAACAATCATATTAACAATATATTAAAATTTAGATTTTCTCTTTATGTTTATTTTGAATTTTTAAAAACGTCTATAAATAATAAAATTGTTAAAAATCATACTTTGAAAATTTTATGATCAATAGTTTAATTTTTTCCTATAACAAGATACAAAATTTTATAAAACTATATGAGTAGAAAATATTACTTAATTGATATTTAGATTTAAAATATATATAATATATATATCTACTTTAACATCATTTAAATTAAAATATATACCATACAAAATGCATAAATATCTAAATTTCAAAATTTGCATTGAAAAAGTACTGAAAAATTAATATTTTATTTTCAAAATTCTCAATGAATTTATTAAAATAATTATAAGTTATTAAAAATATTTAGAGTTCTATATTGAAAATTTTGTTATCAATAATTTTTTTTATAAAAATACAAATGACTATAGAATTATATGAATAGAGATTTTATTTAATAAGTAGTCATATTAAATTAAATTATAGATCTATATTAATATCATTTAATTTAATTATATATCATATAGAATAGTTTAAAATGATTATTTGAATTTATTCACCATAAAATATTGTAAATGTTGTTTGATTTATATGTCCGCACTAATTTAATTATATACATAATAGTATTGACCATTCAGTTATTTAATATATTTCTTTTTTCTTTTTTTATAATATGAAATAATTAATAATATGTAAAAATATTTATATATACAAAACTCATCTCGCGTAAGACTCAGATCTTAACCTAGTTTTTGTATATAACTCTCCTAAATCTGGAATCAACCTTTAGATATTCCAATTTTAAAAATAATCCTTTGTTTCAAAAATGGTTTGAATCCAGAACACAAAGGAACTAATCTTCAAAAATGGTTATAATCCTTTTCTTATATGGCACTTTCTTTTTGAAGCTGTTCGTATCATTTTTTCTCTTATTTGGCATTTTTCAGATCAAAGAAATTAGAAATCAACTCTTCATATGGAGAATCCTTTTAAAATAAATCTTAAATCATTTTTTTTGTATTATTCATCTTAAGATATAAATAGAGTAATCGATGTTATACAATGCCATTATGGGAGTTTTATAAGTTCTACACGTTGTAAGAGAAAATGTAATATCCTATGATAATTGTTCTTAGGAAACGTAATATACAAATAAATGAAATAATATTAAATTACGGCATAAGTTATTTCTTAAACATGTGAAATTTCAAAATTATGATATAAACAAATTAAAATAATAATAATAATAAATGTAAATGACAGCAACGGACAAAAAAAATAAAATAATTCTGAGTATTAAAATTAAGGATTAATTAAGCGAGGTGGGTACAGATTGATTTGTCCTAATGAAGCAGTGGAAGTCACATTGTCATGTTCTGAATCTGGTCGACTAGACCTTACTCGAAGTAAGCAGACAAATCAAACCAACCCTCCCCCATGTTATAATAATGAAAAATTGAATAGTATTAATCCTTGATTTGCTCCATTTTTATTTGGTTTTATATTTTTAGATTCCTTTGCACAAAGGTACAACTTCTTTAATTTTTTTTCCAAAAATTACGTAAAAAGGTTAATTCACTTAATCAGGAGGAGAATACAAATTAGTAGACAAAATTAGAAATTAAGAAGAGAAATTTATGCAAATCCATGATTTTATGTCGGTAACCTTGATCGTGTGTTTTTGGAACAGTTACCAAACTACGGATAATCCGCGTTTAATCCTCTGTAACATTCTCATTCTTAAATTTCCTGCTCACTCTTTCTCTCTCTCTCAGGGTTTATGTCACTGTGCTGTTTACAGTTTACTGTTACGTCTTGTAGTCTTGGTAAATGGCTTGCCATCTTGGCTACGGAAACATTTTAGTGTTCTTGAAACTTCTCAAATCTCTCATGATCACCTGTATTTGGACAGCCTAAGGCTAAGTTATTAATATGGGTTTCTTACGGGTTTCCAACTTAAAACTAATTGGTTATAAGTGGATTGACTCTAACCATTTATATATTACTTAGAGTCCCTTAAAATTCTCGATGTGGGATATAATATCCCTAACTAATACTCCTTTTTGAGATGATGACTCTTATCGACCAGAAATCTCAGAACTTTACAGTTATACTCGATCGAGCGAGTTAATTACGATTTTTATACCCGGTCGAATAAGATTATATTAATTAGGAATTTAGGGTATTTAGGATATAGTCTCTAATACTAAGTCATAATGTGTTTTAGACTTTTAGTGCCACTATTTATGCTAAGGTTTGATGTGAAACCCTTATATACTGGGAAGGTATTGGGGGAGAGAAACTTTCCCATTGCAATCGGGTTCTCGCGTTTACAACTTAGAGCACAATTATCGGGAATCCTTAAGAGGGGTTATTAAGAAAATAAGTGATTTAATTAAATCAAAAGTAATTAAAAGGGGAGTAATCGATCCTTAATATGTGACTTTGGTAACCGATTTAGGAAGCGTTTTTTAACACACGTGTCACAAAATCTGATTTTTTTCTTTCTCTTTCCTCTCTTTCTTTTCTGTTTCTTTCGTGTCCTCCATCTCTTCCTCTCGGCGCCTCTTCGTCGTCCTCTCTGTCTCCTCTTCGTCGTCCTCTCTGTCTCCTCTTCTTTCCCAACGATAACAACCAGATCTCTGTCTCTCTCTCTCTCTCTCTCTCTCTCTCTCTCTCTCTCTCTCTCTCTCTCTCTCTCTCTCTCTCTCTCTCTCTCTCTCTCTTTCTCGCTCTCTCGCTCATTTCTTTTCATATAGATGCGTCAAGAAGATGCGGAGGATCTACAGAAGAAGATAATGAGTGAAAAGTTTGACTTCAACGATTTGCTAAAGCAGACTCGTGCTGTTGCTAAGATAGGTTCGGTGTCACGTGTTCTTGGAATGATTCCTGGAATGGGGAAAGTGAGTCCAGCGCAAATCAGAGAAGCTGAGAAGAGTCTTGTCATTATGGAAGCAATGATCGAAGCCATGACTCCTGGTTTGATTATTTCTTCCCATTCCATTTAGTACAAAACAAATGTCTTATTCTTCGTTTGGTTGCGTTGGGCAGAGGAAAAGGAGAAGCCAGAGTTACTAGCAGAATCTCCAGAGAGAAGAAAAAGAATTGCTAAAGATTCAGGAAAGACAGAACAACATGTACTCACTCTCACTCAGAAGCTAGTTCAGTTATCAGACAAGAAAAGAATATTCAGTTTGGTTGTTGTTGTTGTTGTACAGGTGAGCCATGGAGGTCCTGAAGCAGCTCGGTTTGTTAACAAACACCTCTTTGATAACATCAGAAGTAAGTATAGTATGTGGGGGTTGTCTTTGCTTTGTGTGATGAATTTAGATTTTGACGCTTTCTCTTCTTGGATTGCAGAGTTTACGTCGGAGAATCATGGAATGTCTGCGTCTGCTATTACAAAAGCGTTTTTAGCTACACAAGAGGAGTTTCTTTCTCTTGTGCGGCGGCAGTGGCAGATCAAGCCACATATTGCTTATGTTGGAGCTTGTTGTCTTGTAGGGATCATATGTAGTGGATCATTGTACATTGCTAATGCGGGAGATTCTTGGGTTGTGTTAGGAAGACTGGAGAAAGCATTTAAAGCTGTCAAGGCTGTTCCATTATCAACACTCTTGTTTGGTCTTTTTATCTTGTGTAGAATCAAACTATTAGATTTGTAAAGAATCAAACATGGTTGTGTCTATATAATCACAACACTCTTGGCTCAACACCAAACTCATATTCTCTCTTTATGACTTAGCTAACTTTTAGAACCCAAAATTAAGAAACTCCAATGGAGTACATAATTTATGGATTTCTTAACTAGATTTTTTAACTATTTTTTGTTATTAAATAAATCATTAAGAAACTCAAATGGGGTTATGGGGATAATGGTGGTCTTAGAAGGACTCGAGTAGAAATCTTGGTATGAAGTGAAGATATTAACTAAAGAAAAGTCACATACAAAAATCTTTTCCTCTACACATTATTCACTTTTAAGATTCTCACGTGTAAAAAATCTAGATGCATTTCTTTTTTTGTCGGCAATCAAATACTATATAACACCATGCATCCACAATATAAAATGTTGAACAATGAAGATGCATGCATTTAACTAAGAAAACGTATTACTTAATTAAGAAGTGCTTAACTTTCTGACCAAATATATAAACAAATAAACTCCTAACAAAATATTTATTCCTTCACTACAAAAATTATATCATTTGAATACTCTAGCGTTTGTAAATCTTACTGCAATCTCTATCCACCTCAATTCCCACATAGTTCTAAGCGACTTCAGTTAAGAAAGTTGCTAAAAGGCAGATTGTGACTTGTGTATTGACTATTGATAAATACTTGTGTATTGTCCATTGCCTTCAATAAATGCAGAGTAGTGCTTCTGACCAAACAACAAGGTGAGAATTAGTTCAGTATTGTCTTTGTTTTGGGTGTAGTGGTGAGGAAAAAGTGTGCACATTTGTTTTCTCTTTTCATCACTTGTTTGATAGTTATGGCTTCAGTTATCCTTGATATATTGAGGAGAAAAGAAGTTAAGGGGTAGCAAAATTACTATTCAAGGTGGCAGTAGTGTCTATATTGAGTCTTGCACGTTATTTAAAGAAGCCATGCTCACAGAGTAGACGCAGAAGGAAATTGAAAGATTCAGAGTTTGTGCTTCCATGTTCTTACCATCCATCATTTTGATTGAAAGAAAAAAGTAATTGTTTAGTAAGCACAATGTTTGATCAATGTGAGGAGTGAAAAAGATCGAAATTGGTTTCTGGTGATAGAAATGAATGATGTTCTCATTTGAATTTGAAAGACTACTTACTGTAAACAGATTCTTCATCTGTAAACTGTAATAACCATTCTCATGTGTAGTAACAGGGGAAAAAGTCATAAGCAACAGGTTTTGGTGAAAGTTCCTTTGTTGTTGTTGCGTCTTCATTCTTACCTTCTCTAGTTTGGAGCTTTGGTCAGCAAATTGTTCATCTGTAAACTGTAATAACCATAGAATGTCACTGTATTAGACATATGAAATATCAGAGAGGTTCTTGTGGGAATATGATCAGACTTACTTGTCCTGTGACACTGTATAAACGGGTGTACCAACCGTTTGTTGCCATCCCAATTGCAGAGTAAAAATGCTTATAAGCTTCTCCAGGGTTTTAGTGTACTCGATGTAATAGAATCCTGATCATAGCTCCAAGAAACCTGGCTTGTTGTGTCAACAATAAAGCAGCTACATGAGGGATTTTCACTTAAGTTGAGATTAATGTCTTTTTATTTTATAATTGCTTCATCTCATGTTCATTAGGATTTCCCCTCGTAATTAACCAGTTAAAACACAGCCGGTTGTTTCACTGAAACACCATTAAAATTTACAAGAAATATAACAAGGTTTAGTGACCAATGCTAAGAGCATGTCCATTGGTGGATTTTTAGGGAGAGTTCTTAGCGAAAATTAAGAACCCGATTATTAACTTTTTCTTTGTTAAAGTTAAGAACTGGTTCTTAACTTCCGCTAAGAACTCCTCTCTAAGAACTCTCAATGGACATGCTCTAAGATCGTCAACTTATGACTAATTTTACACATAAAATAGAAGTGAAAGAGAGTATGTTCAAAAAGATTTGTCCAGTCAATTTCTAAAATGTCATATTTGAAACTCTTTTTTAACATCATTTGAAACTTGTTTTATGATTAATTTCCATCGAAAGTAATCTAATTTGTAAAACTAAATTTATGAAGCTGGAGATACTACTAAATTTCATGAAATGTGTGACTCGAGACATGTAAAAATGAGGAAATTAATTTGATAAAAATGTTGCTTTGACAGCAATCTAATGCGTATATCTTATTGAGGTTTAAATTGTTTAGGAATTCTACTGATTGAACCTTTACCACTGCTTGCTCATCCATGTATTAACTTTACCTCTGCTAGCTTGTATTGAAAAGTCTTCTTGGGTTTCTCTGCCTTGATAGGTTTGTTTTGGATTATATCCCTTGGTGGCAAAAAAACAAAAACAAATGCACAAATCAACAGCATGAACGCTGAGAATCGTAAGACTACTCACTCCAAAGTCATCTCACATGCATCTTTCACTAGTACTGCCAAGCAAGGCTGTGCTGGACCACTCATCGGTCTTTGTCGACATTGGTGTGAGAGAAATTGCCTACATCGAGAAAAATCAAAGTAAGCTTTCACATTTCTTTGTCTCACCCTTGTTGGATAGTCAAAAGAGCCGTCTCAAGACAAAACTCCCTTCTACTTAATGCCACATGTTAAAATGAGAATGGATGGACCATGCTTTGGGTTTCATAGTAACCAATGATATGAAAGAAATTAAAATGTTACATTCTTTTCACCCATCTGCGTCTGAAGGAACTGTGGTCTATGAACAGATAAGCTCAAATGTGAGATTCAGAAGAAGGGAAGAATATGCAACAACAGTGTCCATTAAATTACACGTTCAGACCATAAATTATACTCCCTTTGTATCATTTTAAGAAGTGTTTAAGTTTTTTCACAAAAAATTAAGAAAATACAAATTTTAATGCAATTTATTTTGATAATATAAAATAATATTAGTTAAACCAATAAGAAAAATATGTAGTATTTTGTAATTGGTCATAAATTTTAAATAACATTAAATTTTTTCTAGATTTGTGAGAACATTACTTATTATGAAACAAAATAAAAAATGCTTAAACATCACTTAAAGTGATACATGGGGGGTATATATTACATAATTATAATTACACAATTAAGAATTATGAAAAATGTTGTGGGTAATTTGTTTCTTAAGGTATACATTCCTTACTCAAAACTATATCCTTATTCAAAAGTACAAAGTGAAAAAAAAACATAAAGAGATTCATAAAGGTATAAGAAAATCTTGAAAAAAAACTTTTTGTGTTGTACCCATCGTGAGAACACAAATAAAGACTTTTTATAGTCATACGTTACATAAAAAACGTTATGGAAGTCAACTAAAGGAAGTAGACTCGGTCCAGGAAGGTGTTGAGTTCCTCGTAGTCAACACAAAAGCATATTCCATGATGCTCTCTCGAAGAACCAAACTCTTCAAACATTATATAATGAAGAGACAAAAGACTTTCACTTGTTCTCAGTTTGTGTCTCAACGAACTCCTCAGAAACTTCAAAAACCAACGATGCCGACGCTGAGAGTGTTATCGGCGTTAGATGCGGCGAGGATACAGTGGTACCACTTCAAGGCGATAATAATCGCCGGAATGGGTCTTTTCACCGACGCTTACGATCTCTTCTGCATAGCTCCGGTCTTGAAAATGATCAGCAAAATCTATTACAACAACCAACCAGTTGGAACAGCTGTTCTGTCCACATCTTACGCCATAGCTCTCTTAGGAACCGCCTTAGGACAGCTCATCTTCGGCTACTTAGGCGACCGTGTTGGACGAACTCGAGTCTACGGTCTCTGTCTCTTGATCATGGTCTTAAGCTCCTTCGGCTGCGGGTTCTCCGTGTGCACCACTCGCCGCTCTTGCGTCATAGCGAGTCTTGGCTTCTTTAGATTCGTTCTTGGTCTCGGCATCGGTGGAGATTACCCTCTCTCCGCAACCATCATGTCGGAGTTCGCTAATAAGAGGACACGTGGAGCTTTTATCGCGGCTGTGTTCTCCATGCAGGGGTTGGGGATCTTGATGAGCTCTGCTGTTACGATGGCTGTGTGTGAGGCGTTCAAGAACGCCGGAGAAGGGAGTTTGGAGAGGATGAGAGCGGCGGGGATGGAGACTTTGGCTCCGGCGGAGGCGGATATTGCTTGGAGGTTGATTCTGATGATCGGTGCTCTTCCCGCCGCGCTTACGTTCTACTGGCGAATGCTTATGCCTGAAACCGCCAGGTCCTTATCTTTTTCATTTTCTTCTTCTTTTTATTTTTTATTTTATTTCTCAAATTATTAATTATTTTCTGCCGTACAAAATAATATTCCATTCGTTTCAATAATAAATGTATTATTTTCCGTATTTAACTATTTTTTTAATAAATTTTAACCAATCAAAATTCAGTAAACACAATTAATATTTTTAAAGTTTACAATTTATCATTATTACATACATTGAAAATTTAAAATATGGATCTTTTAGAAATAAATTTTTTCTAGAATATAGATCATTCTGAAACGGAGGGAGTATATATTTTAAGTTTTCCGTATTTTATTTTGTTTATAAATATGCATCAGCTGTATACTATTTCTGACATTATATTAGTTTAGTCGTGTGTTAAACAAAAATTCTACCCATGTTTCCATAGGAAAATAGTGTTGGAGAAATTGAAACTCGTGTTGTGTGAGAATTCATGCGAATTTAACCTAAATTAATTCGATATGATGTTCTTTGGATGTAAGTTGACTTGTGAGGAAGATATACCGAACACATTGTTATATACTTTCGACTTCTCATGAGAATTAACGTCTTGACATGTATAATAGTATATGGTTTTAGTATGCTTTTGTATGTATAAATTATTCTTCTCAATTAGATAATTGCGATTATATCTCACTTATAATAAAGATAATATGTTTGAATACATATAGTTTAAGTAACTTCAGTAAATCTTGTTTAAGGATAAGGAGCAATATATACACTATATGCCATTTGTTCATTGTCAATATTAGGTTTAAGTTACAATTTAATGAACTTTTGATGATATTATGTCTCTCTCTTTTTATCGTAATTTTAGTTGAAATAAGACCATACTAAATCATTTATAAGTTTATATCAGTATACATGATATGTTTTGATATACAGCTTTTACAAAAAAATTTAAATATATGTAGTATCTATCCACTAACTAAAAGTGATAACTTTTAGATGTCTTAATTTACGAGTTAAACTTTCTACAATGTAACTAAATCAATAGTTCAACTACTGAAATTTTATAAATGCATGCAGATACACAGCACTAGTTGAGAACAATGCAGTCCAAGCAACAAAAGACATGCAAAGAGTCATGTCCGTAACCATGATGTCTCCACAACCGGAAGATACATCATCTCCGACACAACAACAACCACCACCCTCTTCCTCCTCCTCCTACAAACTCTTCTCTCGCCGTTTCCTCAGCCTCCACGGCCGTGACCTCTTCGCAGCCTCAGCCAATTGGTTCCTAGTCGACGTAGTCTTCTACACAAGCAACCTCTTCCTCTCTCAAATCTTCAACTTCTCCAACAAACATCACAATCCCACAAACGTCTACGACTCTGCCTTCGAAGTAGCTAAGGTCGCAGCCATTGTAGCAGCGTGCTCCACCATCCCTGGCTACTGGTTCACAGTTTATTTCATCGATAGAGTGGGCCGGGTCAAGATTCAGATAATGGGCTTTTTTGTTATGGCCCTTGTTTACTTAGCCGCTGGGATACCGTACAGTTGGTATCGGTCTAAGCATGAGAAGAGTCATGATAAAGGCTTTATGGCTCTCTACGGGTTGATCTTCTTCTTTAGCAACTTTGGTCCCAACACGACGACGTTTATAATCCCCGCTGAGCTTTTTCCGACGAGGTTTAGGTCCACGTGTCATGGGATTTCAGGAGCTGCCGGGAAGCTTGGAGCGATTGTTGGAACTGTTGGTTTCTTGTGGGCCACGAAACACAAACACGGCGAAGTTGACGTTTTCCCTGACCTGAAACGCGTGAGAATAGCGTTTTTGATACTTGGCGGCGTTTGTATCGCTGGAGTGTTGGTGACGTACTTCTTCACGCGTGAGACTATGGGGAGATCGTTAGAAGAGAACGAAGAGGAGGAGATTGGTGGTACCATGTCGGGACAAGGATCATTGTCTGATAATGAGTTACGTTCAAGACAATAGTGATTTACTCAATCAACCTCTTTTAATATTTTCCATGATTTTTGATGTTTTGATACATACGTTTTCATGTTTACTGGAATCTTTTTTCGCAATGTGGTGCATGTTATGTTAAAGGGGGTATGTAAATGTCAAAGCTCGTTAAATTAACGTTTTATTCATTTTTGGACTTACCTAGTTTAGAAACAAAAGGAAAGTTAAAATTGAGGATGTGTGATGCTAAAACATGATTTAACATGATTCTGGCTTACCAGTGTTGTTCCTCTTTGTTGTAATGAAACCTTTTTCTCTCCACTTTGGTCCCATCCGTGCCGCTGCTACACGGAGATCAGGCTCGTCCCTGCAGCACCCCCCATTGAACACACTCTTCACATAGACAAGACAATGATACAAAACCTCATGAAAAGACTATGTAATAATTCTTTCAAGTTGATTACTGATTTCTTGAATATATAGTAAAAGGTTAAATATTTAACTAATGATTTGACATTTTTTGTTTTTTTACACTTTTCAGCTAAAAGACGGCTCTTATATCTCTCATTTAAGAAACGGTTATTAGATTTTCTTAATTTTTTTTTTAACTTACTTTTATTTCATATTTTCTTTCTCCTTTCCCGAGAGAGAAAATGTTTCAGAAAATACAAATATCGAAGATAATCTAATAACCGTCTCTTATCCAAATGTAAGAATCCCAGTAAAAAAACCGAGGATAATGATCGTCTCTACCCTTTCGATAGTGCCTTCAATGGTCACCTAGATCTACCCCTGGCACGTGCACACTGTGCCTCTCTACATATTCACATTCGAGTTAGATAAATTGGCTGACTTATCGTAACATCCCTGATACCATTTAATATTTATCAAACTATCCAAATACTCCACTTTTTGCCAGTATATGCATATGCACGGTTTGATTTGTCCTCCCCAAGTTATCAACTTCTCCCTCATATTTATGAAGCCTTCGTCTGTCTCACTATCCTCAAGACCTTTCACATTTATTGCTCATCTACTGTGAAGGACGTCGTTCAGAGTCCTATTAGTATTCACAACCAAATCTTCACATCAAATTACTATTAAACCATACAAATAAATTAGTATATTCATCATATCTCTCTTGTAGGGAATTATAATCCAGACTCTAAGAGCATGTCGATTCTTAGGAAGGGATTCTTAGCGGAAGTTAAGAATCGGTTCTTAACTTTAACAAAAAAAAGAATTATTACATTTGTTTCTTAGGAAGGGGTTCTTAGCGGAAGTTAAGAACCGGTTCTTATTTAAGAACCAGTTCTTAACTTTTTCTTTGTTAACGTTAAGAACCCCTTCCTAAGAATTTCCTAATGGACATGCTCTAAGAATCAAACTACTTGTCTGATAATATTTTTTATATTTTATTTAAATAGGCTATGATTACACCCCAAGATGAATGATGCAATGATTATTATGTTTGCAAGTTTTCATCAATCATTTAGCGATATCACTTTAAAGAAAAAATGAATGTGCACTTCTTATAATGATTTTCTAGTTCAAAATGTCTTTTAACTAGAATCGAATAAACTAACATTTACTGGATCTTCTAAGTTCAAACAGATTAATAACAATAAAAATGAAAATTTGGATAAACGTAAAACCAATATAAATTTAAATATCGTAGAATTAAAGAAAATAAGGGATTGCTTGTGAAGGGAAATGAATGAGAGGTCGTTCTCTGGTGGAGCAGGTCGGTGCTGCCGCTGTCCTTTCCTCTTCCTCCTTCATTTATTATCTCTTTACCTTCTCCTTCTAGGCTTCTACTTCCTTTTCTTTCTATTTTCTCTGCAGTTTTTCTTAAGATTTAGTGATAGAGAGTGACTTATTTAAAAAAAGTTTAATTTAATTTTGTTTGAACCAAACTAAACAAGATTGCTATGTATGTGTTTATGCGAGACGTTTATGTTGTGTAGTTTGATTTTAACAGGTGTAAGTGATATTTTACTCCTAATCGCAGTTAATAATTTCCAAACTTGATATCTTTGCAACTTGCTATTATTTTTTCTTACTTGTCATTTTCGTAGCTATTAAATTTGATACAGACATATATTACATACAAACAGACAAAGACGAGGAATGGACCCCTTTTGTCATTTGATTGACACATACTATAAGAGAGGTGTTACAAACAGTCTTTTACTTTCATTTTAGTGATTTTTGTTTCCCCTAATATCTCGAAGTTTAGTGTCACCTAAACTATTATATACGAAATTACTAGCACAGTAATTCTGAACAAAGTTACTATGACTTTTTACATTATTTCTGTTAAACGGTGGCCAGTACCGTTTCTGCTTGTAAGTTGGTTTAACTTCAATTAAGTTATTTCAAAAATAAGTTACATGAAATAGTGTTACTGAAATGAGTAAGACTAGCCCTTACTGTGTTTAACTACTAATTGATGTTCTGTCAAGTTTTTTTTTGTTTCTATCTTTCATTAAAGATTTTAGCTCAAGTGTTCTGCCAAGTTTAATGATACTAATATATAGCAGCTAAATTAATTTAATAAACTAAATGAAAATTTTACCTTTTTGACAGGGCCAATAAGAGTGTTCGTGATGCAGAGGAACAGCAGTATAGTTTAGTAGACCGACGGTATCATGTATTACTTGTGCAATAATAAACGGAAATAGGTAAAAATAACAATTGAAAAAGGATAAAAAGAGAGTCGCAGATATATCATCAGAGCTAGAGAGATAGGCCCCTTGAAGAAAAATAATTTAGATCTTAAAAGGTACATAACTATAGACTCTAAACTGTATACTAAGTTTTTAATAATGGATAGGCTTAGGTAAGCCTAAGCAAGTACAGCAGGTTTTGAATTATTGGATGAACATTTGTTTTCAATACCTAGATTTACTTTTAGAAATATGTTATAAAATCTATTTATATAAATAGGGTTGTCTAGGGTTTAGGGTAAAAAAATGACTTGGGAGATTTATCGTAAGATCGTGTAGGAAGTTAATCTTATTTTTATATCAGTCTCACGTGTCACCGCCGGCAATCTGATATCTTCAACTATTTAATTTCTTTTATATTTATAATTGAATAATTGGTTTGATAAAGCTTGAATAAACTTACTTCCAATTACTAAACATAAACATAAATTTACTTCTAATAATATTTTCCTTCTTTTTAAATCTGAAGCATTTTAGATATTTTTTGGTAAGCTATTAATTCAAACTGTTTACCAAAATGATTTTTAGTTTTTTCAAACTGTTTTGGTGGCTAGTTTTTTTTTTCAATTATGAAGAAAAAATAGTATTAAACAAAACCATTTAATATTGTAATATATAAATGATTTAAAAGTTGAGAAAAGTATATAAGAAAGTTGTTAAAGAAAAAATGGAAATGGATCTCAGGGAGAATGTGTATAAAATACTCCAATAAATAAAAAGATCTGAATCCATGAATATATAATGATATGCTTACACCCGCACGCATAAACCTCTGCCATCTTTACTGCACACTCCTCTTTCCCTTTTCTTCTTAAAAGTAAAATCTATTTGCTTTCATTTTGATGATAATCATAAAATGCAATCTTCTACAAATGACATTATTTATTTGACTTTTCTTGAAATCTTATTTTCGGTAGAGAAATCTATTCACTCATCAGTGTGTCTTTAAACATAACGGTTTACTCATTTTAAACTGCACATTGCATTTCAGTTGAAAAATATTTTATCATATGTTTTTGATATTTGGTACGTGGGATAAACTTCTTATTTTAGCCAACCGGGATATGATACGCTTTAACAGATGATATATAATTATGGACTACTACTATTTCCGTTTCATTTTAATTGTCGTTCTAGGTTTATGCACACATATTAAGAAATTTTTTTTTTTGTATATTTCCAAAATAAAAACACAATTACATACACACTTAATCATATTTCAATCAAATAGAAAAATAAATTAAAAAATCTTATTAATAAATTTTACATTTACGAAAACGACATTTAATTTGTGACAAAAAATTTAAGCTTAATACGATAAGTAATTTGAAACGGAGGAATATACCGAAACAAATGTATTATTGAAAACCCCTAATTTGAATTGGCATCTGTTTCAACTTGATATCCACCAAAAACACGCTATCAACCACTTCTATTTGTTTTTGTTAAAAAGTTATATTACTAGTGATCATATATCTTACATTTCCATTAAGATAAAATATTGTATAAAATAAAGATTAAATAAATGCGACTTCAATGATCCATAGACCAATCGAGTACTCATTAACAAAAGATCATAACTTAACATCACATTGTCTCAATCATAACTCTAAAGACCATAAGAATTTCGTTAAAGCAGTATAGTGATGAAACACAAAACGTCAAGGAGTTATTTTTGGAATGTAATAAATTGATTATTTATACATGAAATAAAAAGAGAAAAAAAATAATAGAAAGAGACTCCTGAAAGCTCCTCAGGTAAGAGCAAATAGCAGCCACTGCTACCTGAATTTCACAGCCTTTATCATCAATGCTCCTCTAACCTCAAAAACTCAAAATATACACACCTCTACATTACTCTATCTCTCCATTATATCTTCGATTCATGTGCCATTTTGTATATAAATATACAACCTTGCACACAATAAGATTACACTGATCACCTTTTGCATCGATCATTGGTTTCTCTTTGTTCTCCTTTTTTCGTGTCTCTTCGAGTAACAAGACTTTAAAAGTCTCCTTTTCAGTTATAATAATAATTACACAATGATGCTTGCGGTGGAAGATGTGTTGAGCGAGCTCTCCGGAGAAGAAAGAAACGATAGAGGATTGCCACCAGGCTTCCGGTTTCACCCGACCGACGAAGAGCTCATAACATTCTACTTAGCTTCAAAAGTCTTCCATGGAAGTCTCTGTGGCATACACATCGCTGAAGTTGATCTCAATCGCTGCGAGCCTTGGGAACTTCCAGGTAACCTCTCCATTTTATAATATAAGATGTTTTGTTTGAATGCACAAAAATTAAAAAACTTACATTTTTGAAGATAATATTATTAAAAATATAAATGAAATATTAATTAATTAATCAAAAATAATATTGTAAATTGTTATTGATTGACTAATTTTTAATAAAATTAAAATACATTAAAAATATCAAAACATGTAATATTTTGAGACATCCAAATTTTTCCAAAACATTTTATATTGTAGAACAGAGGGAGTATTCTTTAGTGGCGTTTACAGCTTGTTGTGTTATGCCACTTCTACCTTTCTATATCTTCGGTAAAAAAATTTAAACGGTGGTAAAACCTTAACATGTTTACCTAAAAAACTTAACCTATTCTTTTCTCTAACGTTTTGTTTCCTTTTTGTTTTGTGAATCTTTCTTGACGTTTCTTGTTCTTCTTTTGCTCTGAAGAAATGGCAAAGATGGGAGAGAGAGAGTGGTACTTCTACAGTCTAAGGGATAGGAAGTATCCGACGGGTCTAAGGACTAATAGAGCCACTACTGCTGGATATTGGAAGGCCACCGGAAAAGATAAGGAGATCTTTGCCGCCGGCGGCGGCGGAGGAGCGCTTGTTGGGATGAAGAAGACGCTTGTGTTCTACAAGGGAAGGGCTCCACGTGGTCTCAAGAGTAAGTGGGTCATGCATGAGTATCGCATAGAAACTGACATTTCACACCGCCACACTTGTAAGGTATTACTCACTCCGTTTCTATTTAATTGTCGGTGTTGAAAAAAAATTTCGTTTCAAAATAATTGTCGTTTTAAAGTTTCAATGCAAAATTTATTAACAAATTTATTAATTTTATTTTTTATTAATTAAAATATAATTAAATATATAAATAATTGTGTTTTTATTTTGCAAATATACAAAATTATATGTGCATAAACCTATAACTAAAATGAAAACGAGAGAGTAAATCATAACTCTTGTCACTTTAGTCCCCACACGTGCATCTTAAGACTTTTAATACTACCAGATTAAACCGAATTAGTTATGAGTTCGGTACCTTTATGAGTTGACCTTTAGAGTGATTTAATACTTAACATTCGTTTTAAACCCACCCGTGCGTCTCTTAAATTTCAAATTACAGGAATAACTATAGTACTGTGAAAATAATATGAACAACTAACGAGTTGACTTTTAAGACGATGACTTGAAAAGAAAGGTTTAACTGAATTATTTCACTTTTTCCTTAAAACTATTTTTCAATAGTATTTTCATTTATTTGGTTTGGCTTGTATTGTATGGGGGGGGGGGGGGGGGGGGGGGGGGGGCAGGGGAGAGAGCAGTTTAGATGTGATAGATTTGATATAAACCTGTATGTGTGAATGTCAACACCAAACACCTTGCCGTTTCTTGTTCTTCCATGCTACACTGTTGTATCGTTTTCATCACTCTTGCTCTCTTTAATTAACTTCATGAATCTGGCCAGGCTCACATTTCAAACAAGATCTCTAGCGATCTTGGGTAGGTGTATTTATAACAAATAATAACAAATACTATATTTGTTTTATTTTACTTGTCGTTCTAGGTTTATGCACACATATTAAGAAAACATATGATTTCGTATACTTCCAAAATAAAAACACAATTATATATACATTTAACCATATTTCAACTAATAGAAAAGTAAAATGAAGAATCTTGTTAATAAATTTTGTATTGAAACTCTAAAACGACAATTATTTTAAAACAAATTTTTTTTCTGCAATGATAATTAAATCGAAACGGAAAGAGTATGAAACTGTTTAAATATCTATATTTATTATATAATACATCGAAACATAATGACTAAATGTTTAGCCTGTGGTGGTAACACAGGAGGAATGGGTGATATGCAGAGTATTTAACAAAACAGGAGACAAAAAGAATGTTGGAAGCCATAACCAAATCAGCTACCGCCACAACACTTCAGTATCAACAACACATCATCTTCAAACCATGCCTTCTCTTTTTGAACCTTCTAAACCCCTAACCAACTTTCCAACGCTACTCTACGATGACACACACCAAAATTACAATAATAACCTCCTACTCCATGGAATATCATCAGGCCACAATGTCGATGACCTTCAAAGCTCTAATCAACCCTGTCGTGTCTCAGCTCAACGGAGTCATCTTCTCTCCTGAAAACAACTACTACACCAACGAAGAAAACGACAACTTCGGCATGAAGACAGAGCAATATTCGAACGGTGACTATACCCATTTTGATGTACGAGATCACTTAGAGGACCCTCTCTTTCAGGAAGCGGGTTACAGTCTGTTGGGTCTTTCGTCTTCTCCTGGACCTCTTATGCTATATTAGATTTTCCATGTCCTTTATAGGTTTTCAGCTGTAGAATCCAGGCCTTTGGATTATATATTTGGTCTTTTGTTTCTTTTTTGCTTTTTATATATTTTCAGCTTTTGTAAAATACTTATTTATATAAATATTATTATTCCTAAAATCCGAGATCTAGAATTTTTCTAGATAGGACTTGCTATTTTTTAACTTTTATATAGAAGTAATATGGCTGCACAGCCTTGTAGTAAAAGCTATTAGTGGGCGTTTCACTGTTCGGTATGATGTCGTAAATACGAATGATATTTGTAACTATTTTGATGACATTGTTTTATGTGTTCTTTTCTGTGGATAGTTTTGAATTTTTCTTCATGAACACGCAACAAGACATTGGTATTATATAAGACCATGGATACTTAAATTTGTATATTATATACCACATTACGTATATAATATCCAAATTACGTTTTTAAATATGATTTATCCGTGGTGGTTTTGGTCTTTCGATCAGACATTAGTCATTATTCTCTCCGTTTCAGATTAATTATTTTTCTGGAGTTAAAATTTTGTTTTATTTTAAGTATCGTTTTATATTGTTAATGTATTTATTTATTAATTTTTCCAGTTTGTCTCTATTCTTTTAGCTAATTAATTAGTATAGTCAAACAAAATAATATATTAATTAAAGGTAAAATAATAAATTTAATGATTTTCTTAATTTGTGTGAAAAACTTAAAACTATAAATAAAGTAAAATGGAGGAAGTAGTAACTAGTAAGTGTATGAAACAGATGATGCCAACTAGAAAAAGTACATGTCTAGTATGAAAAGTGAATTCATTTGTGCAAAACATGAAATTCAATAAGATTAAAGTGGTATAATTAAAACAACCACTTTAGGTTAGTGGTAATAGCGCTTTCAGCTCGAAAATTAAAATGACTGAGCATTAATTGCCACTCCGAGCTATCATCAAAGCTCTTGCTGTTAGAGTAAAAAATGCTATATTCAACGTCAGTTATGCAATTTAGGTTACTTTATTACAAAGTTCTTATGCACATTCTATATTCAACAATTAAATAAGACTAGCACTTAGCACATGGACGCAGTGCACTCTCCTTTCCATAGTGGAAAAACTCGTGATGGAAATAGCCTCGCGAGAAGGTGGACCATCATTGTTTCGTACGTATTTTATTTAATGGCAACATGGAGAAAGTAGGATAAACAAATCAATATAATTAGTTATATTTTTAGCGTGTGTAATTATCTAAATCTTGACTAATCATTATCAAATTAATTTTCTCATTGTCTTAATTGGCACTTTAGTTGTACTCTAAAGATTTTGGCGATCTTTTGTTAGGTCAATGGTCGACGACAAAACAAGACCATCTTCATGGTCATTTTCAAAGTCCTAATTATTTAAAGTCGCGTTTGATAATCTAGTGGGATACAGGCTCGTGTCGTGCTCCCAATAATTATAAAACTAAAAACACATGAATGGTATTTACTATAGTATATAGATGCGTTGTTAGTGGAAAAGAGAAAAGAGGAAAACTCACAATACATATCAAACCATCTGTTCCACGTACACTGGTCCATCTGTCCACTTTCTCAAATATTTCATTAGTTATAATCGAGTTCGTAGCAACGAACAACGTTCAATTAGATTAGTTGAAGTCCATTGATGCTTCTATACATGAGATTAGACGTAAACCATGCGTACAAACTACAAGGCAAAAGGTTATGTATCTGAACATGAAATTACGTAAATTCCTGGCATTTTCTAAAAGTTAAAATAAATTATTTAAAACGAAATGTTAATTAATTAAAGAAATGCATGTGGTTAAAATGTATCATTAGCTAGTTAGATCCTTATTTATGATATTAAGTAGGTTCTTAATTAGTTTGGCACTACAAATAACCATCTAAGAGCATGATTAATCCTATAAACCCATATGGATTTTTTAATTATTTTTTTGTTTGATTTTTAGAAAAGAAATAAAATCAAACTAATTGCGGACCGTCATATGTTAGTGGGCCCCGTAAACAGTATTAAAAAACAATAATAGTTGATTTTTGTTTTGTAGTTTTTATTATCGCTTTTCTGATTTTAGTGAGGTACACCACTTTTGTGTTAAAAACCTGTTAAGTATTCGCGATGCATATGGTCTAAGACATACAAATCGATCGGTACCATTAATAAATACATTCACGTTACCACACCATGAGCCAGTGGACACGTTCAAACAAAAAAAATGGAATCAAGCCTCAAGTTGTTTGGTTTGGTACCAAATGTTTAATTCTGGTAATTTAATTTGGATTGTAGTCACGTGTAAATTGTGTGGTCCAAGTTCTCATTTTCAAGTTCTGGTAAAACTTTCATGGTCTCTAGCTAGTTAGTTCACAAATCATGTCGATATCGATAGTTAAAACTATATACTGATAATAGAAATTTAATTCCTTTGCAAATTGCAATATAAAAAAGAAATGCATGTTGAATGACATAATTAACTTTCCATTACATATATAATCCATTTACAATAAGTAAATATATACATGTGACGGATTAACAGTATCCTTTAAAAATGACAAGGAACACTTTTAAATTGAAATATCAAAAAAAAAAATTAAGGTAATAAATTGTTATTATGTTATAAATAAATAGTGAAGAATTGTTTGTAATTATTAGATATATATATATATATTCTGATCGATGGGAAAAAGAAATATGATGTTGACTTCTTCTTTGTATCACATAGAAGAGTAATAAACACCTGATTTTATTTCTGTTATCTCTCGTTCTACTTTTTACAATGAGGAGAAGTCATTCACTATTTATAGTGAAAGTAAGTCGGTCTTTTGACCAAGAATAAGACAAAAAATAAGATAAACATTATCTCTTAAAATAGATAATCATCATCTATATTATCTTTAACACTCCCCCTTGATTATCTATTTTATATTACGTAGTG
>MU106239.1:26902-39698 GCA_012274485.2 Sinapis alba
GGCCATGAAAAATCGACCCATACGTACTGATAGGCTGAAATGATCACCCTTATCCAAACTGAATGGAAGGATTTAACTCAATGGACCATGGACTGTCCGGACTGGTCCCATCCGTACATGAAAAATGACCCATATGTACTGATAGGCTGATACGATCAGCCATTCGTACTTCCTAAAAGGACCAAGGACAATCCAGACTGGTCCATCAGGCCATGAAAATCGACCCATGTGTAATGATAGGCTGAAATGATCAACCTTATCCAAACTGAATGGAAGGATTTAACTCAATGGACCATGGACTGTCTGACTGGTCCCATCAATACATGAAAAAGACCCATACGTACTGGTAGGCTGGTACAATCAGCCATTCATACTGCCTGAAAGGACCAAGGACTGTCCAGACTAGTCTATGAGGCCATGAAAAACCGACCCATGTGTACTGATAGGCTGAAATGATCAGCCTTATCAAAACTGAATGGAAGGATTTAACTCAATGGACCATGGACTGTCTGACTGGTCCCATCAATACATGAAAACAGACCCATACGTAATTGTAGGCTGGTACAATCAGCCATTCATACTGCCTGGAAGGACCAAGGACTGTCCAGACTAGTCTATCAGGCCATGAAAAACCGACAAATACGTACTGATAGGCTGAAATGATTAGCCTTATCCAAACTCAATGGAAGGATTTAACTCAACGGACCATAGACTATCCGGACTTGTCCCATCAGTCCATGAAAAATGACCCATACGTACAGATAGTCTGATACGATCAGCTATCCGTATTGCTTGGAAGGACCAAGGACTGTCCAGACTGGTCCATCAGGCCATGAAAATCGGCCCATACGTATTGTTAGGCTAAAATGATCAACCTTATCCAAACTGAATGGAAGGATTTAGTTCAACAGACCCATACGTACTGATAGACTGAAATGAAAAGCCTTAACCTCACTGAATGGAAGGATTTAACTCAAAGGACCATGGACTGTCTGGACTGGTCCCAACAGTACATGAAAAATGACCCATAAGAACTGATAGGCTGGTACGATCAGCCATCCGTACTGTCTGGAAGGACCAAGAACTGTCCAGACTGGTCCATCAGGCCATGAAAAATCGCCCCATACGTGCTGATAGGCTGAAATGATCAGCCTTATCCAAACTGAATGAAAGGATTTAACTCAATGGACCATGGACTGTCTGACTGGTCCCATCAATACATGAAAAATGACCCATACGTACTTATAGGCTGGTACGATCAGCCATTCATACTGCCTGGAAGAACCAAGGACTCTCCAGACTAGTCTATCAGGCCATGAAAAACCGACCCATACGTACTGATAGGCTGAAATGATCAGCCTTATCCAAACTCAATGGAAGGATTTAACTCAACGGACCATGGACTATCCGGACTTGTCCCATTAGTCCATTAAAAATGACCCATACGTACTGATAGGCTTATATGATCAGCCTTATCCGTACTAAGTGGAAGGATATAATTCAACGGATCATGGACTTTCCAGACTGGTCCCATTAGTACAATAAAAATGACCCATACGTACTGATAGGCTGATATGATCTGCCTTAACCTCACTGAATGGAAGGTTTTAACTCAACGGACCATGGCTGGTCCCAACAGTACATGAAAAATGACCCATACGAACTGATAGGCTGGTACGATCAGCCATCCATACTTCCTAGAAGGACCAAGGACTGTCTAGACTGGTACATCAGGCCATGAAAAATCGACCCATACGTACTGATAGGCTGAAATGATCAGCCTTATCCAAACTGAATGGAAGGATTTAACTTAACGGACCATTGACTGTCCATACTGGTCCCATCAGTATATGAAAAATGACTCATAAGTACTGATATGATGATACGATCAGCCATACATACTGCCTGGATGGACCAAGGACTGTCCAGACAGTTCCATCATGCCATGAAAAGTGGACCCATACGTACTGATAAGTTGATATGAACAGCCTTAACCGTACTGAATGGAAGGATTTAACTTAACGGACCATGGACTGTCTAGACTGGTCCTATCAGTACATGAAAAATGACCAATACGTACTGATAGGCTGATACAATCAGCCATCCGTACTGCCTGGAAGGACAAAGGACTGTCCAGACTGGTCCGTCAGGCCATGAAAATTGACCCATACGTTTTGATAGGCTGATATGAACAGCCTTAACCGTTCGGAATGGAAGGATTTAATTCAACGAACCATGGACTGTCCAGACTGGTCCCATCAGTACATGAAAATGACTCATAGGTACTGATAGGCTGATACAATCAGCCATCCGTACTGCCTGGAAGGACCAAGGACTATCCAGATTGGTCCATAAGGCCATGAAAAATTGACACTTACGGACTGATAGGCTGATATGATCAGCCTTGTCTGTACTGACTGGAAGTATTTAACTCAACGGACCATGAACTGTCCAGACTAGTCCCATCAGTACATGAAAAATGACCCATAAGTACTGATATGATGATACGATCAGCCATCCGTACTGCTTGGATGGACCAAGGACTGTCCAAACTGGTCCCATCAATACATGAAAAATAAACCCTACGTACTTATATAAACAACAATCCATACTGCCTGGATGGACCGAGGACTGTCAAGATTGGTCCCATCAGTACCTGAAAAATAAACCCTACGTACTGAAACGACTAGCAATCCGTACTGCCTGGATGGACCTAGGACTGTCCAGACTGGTCCATTAAGCCATGAAAAATCGACCCATAAGTACTGATAGGCTGATATGATAATCCTTAACCATACTGAATGGAAGGATCAAGGACTGTGCAGACTGGTCCATCAGGCCATGAAAAGTTGACCCATACGTACTGATAGGCTGATTTGATCAGCCTTGTCCGTACTGAATTGAAGGCTGATATGGTCCCATCAGTACATGAAAAATGACTCATACGTACTGATAGGCTGATACAATCAGCCATCCGTACTGCCTGGAAGGACCAAGGACTGTACAGAATGGTCCATCAGGCCATGAAAAGTCGACACATACGTACTGATAGGCTGATTTGATCAGCCTTGTTTAAACTAAATGGAAGGATTTAACTCAACGGACCATGGACTGTCTAGACTGGTCCCAGCAGTACATGAAGAATAACCCATACGTACCGATACGATGATAGGATCAGCCATCCGTACTGCCGGGATGGACCAAGGACTGTCCAGACAGTTCCATCAGGCTATGAAAAGTCGACCCATACGTACTGATAAGCTGATATGAACAGCCTTAACCGTACTGAATGGAAGGATTTAACACAACGGACCATGGACTGTCTAGACTTGTCTCATCAGTATATAAAAAATGACCAATACGTACTGATAGGCTGATACGATCAGCCATCCGTACTGCCTGGAAGGACCAAGGACAGTCCAGACTGGTCCGTCAGGCCATGAAAAATCGACCCATACGTACTGATAGGCTGATACGATCAGCCAACCGTACTGCCTGGAAGGACCAAGGACTGTCCAGACTGGTCTGTCGGGCCATGAAAAATCGACCCATACGTACTGATAGGCTGATATGATCAGCCTTATTTGTATTGAATGGAAGGATTTAACTTAACGGACCATTGACTGTCCAGACTGGTCCCATCAATTTATAAAAAATTACTCATAAGTACTGATATGATGATACGATCAGCCATACGTACTGTCTGGATGGACAGAGGACTGTCCAGACAGTTCCATCAGGCCATGAAAAGTGGACCCATACGTACTGATAGGCTGATATGAACAGCCTTAACCGTACTGAATGGAAGGATTTAACTCAACGGACCATGGACTGTATAGACTGCTCCTATCAGTACATGAAAAATGACCAATACGTACTGATAGGCTGATACGATCAGCCATCCGTACTGCCTGGAAGGACCAAGGACTGTCCAGACTGGTCCGTCAGGCCATGAAAAATCGACACATACGTACTGATAGGCTGATTTGATCAGCCTTGTTAAAACTAAATGGAAGGATTTAACTCAACGGACCATGGACTGTCTAGATTGGTCCCATCAGTACATGAAGAATAACCCATACGTACTGATACGATGACAGGATCAGCCATCCGTACTTCCTGGTATGGATAGGCTGATATGAACAGCCTTAACCGTTTTGAATGGAAGGATTTAATTCAACGAACCATGGACTGTCCAGACTGGTCCCATCAGTACATGAAAAATGACTCATAGGTACTGATAGGCTGATACAATCAGCCATCCGTACTGCCTGGAAGGACCAAGGACTATCCAGATTGGTCCATCAGGCCATGAAAAATTGACACATACGGACTGATAGGCTGATATGAACAGCCTTGTCTGTACTGACTGGAAGTATTTAACTCAACGGACCATGGACTGTCCAGACTGGTCCCATCAGTACACGAAAAATGACCCATAAGTACCGATATGATGATACGATCAGCCATCCGTACTGCCTGGATGGACCAAGGACTGTCCAAACTGGTCCCATCAGTACATGAAAAATAAACCCTACGTACTGATACAAACAACAATCCATACTGCCTGGATGGACCAAGGACTGTCAAGATTGGTCCCATCAGTAAATGAAAAATAAACCCTACGTACTGAAACGACCAGCAATCCGTACTGCCTTGACTGACTAAGGACTGTCCAGACTGGTCCATTAAGCCATGAAAAATCGACCCATACGTACTGATAGGCTGATATGATCGCCTTAACCATACTAAATGGAAGGATCAAGGACTGTGCAGACTGGTCCATCAGGCCATGAAAAGTTGACCCATACGTACTGATAGGCTGATATGATCAGCCTTATCCAAACTCAATGGAAGGATTTAACTCAACGGACCATGGACTATCCAAACTGGTCCCATCAGTACATGAAAAATGACCCATACGTACTGATAGTCTGATACGATCAGCCATCCGTACTGCCTGGAAGGACCAAGGACTGTCCAGACTGGTCCATCAGGCCATGAAAATCGACCCATACGTACTGATAGGCTAAAATGATCAACCTTATCCAAACCGAATGGAAGGATTTAATTCAACGGACCATGGACTGTCCGGACTGGTCCCATCAGTACTCGAAAAATGAACCATAAGTACAGATAGGCTGATGCGATCCGCCATCCGTACTACCTGGAAGGACCAAGGACTGTCCTTACTGGCCTATGAGGCCATGAAAAATCGACTCTTACATACTGATAGGTAAATATTATCAGCCTTAACCGTACTGAATGGAAGCATTTAACTCAAAAAACAGGCCATGAAAAAATGACTCAAACGTACTGATGGGATGATATGATCAACCTTAACCGTACTTAATGGGAAGATTTAACTCAATGGACCTTGGACTGTCCGGACTGGTCCCATCACTACTTAAAAAAATGACCAATACGTATTGATAGGCTGATACGATCAGCCATTCCTACTGCATTGACGGACTAAGGTTTGCTCATACTGGTCCAACAAGCCATGAAAAATCGACCCATACGTACTGATAGGCTTATATGATCAGCCTTATCCGTACTGAGTGGAAGGATTTAATTCTACGGATCATGGACTTTTCAGACTGGTCCCATTAGTACAATAAAAATGACCCATACATACTGATAGGCTGGTACGATCAGCCATCTGTACTGCCTGGAAGTACCAAGGACAGTCCAAACTGGTCCATCCGGCCATGAAAAATATGACCCATACGTACTGATAGGCTGAAATGATCAGCTTATCCAAACTGAGTGGAAGGAATTAAGTCAACGGACCATGGACTGTCCAAACTGGTCCCATCAGTACATGAAAAATTACTCATACGTACAGATAGGCTGATACGATCAGCCATCCTTACTGCCTGGATGGACCAAGTGTTGTCCAGCCTTGTCCATCAGGCTATTAAAAATCAACCCATACGTACTGATAGGCTGATATGATCAACCTTAACCTCACTGAATGGAAGGATTTAACTCAACGGACCATGGACAGTCCAGACTGGTCCCAACAGTACATGAAAAATGACCCATACGAACTGATAGGCTGGTACGATCAGCCATCCGTACTGCCTGGAAGGACCAATTACTGTCCAGACTGGTCCATCAGGCCATGAAAATCGACCCATACGTACTGATAGGCTGAAATGATCAACCTTATACTAACTGAATGGAAGGATTTAATTCAACGGACCATGGACTGTCCGGACTGGTCCCATCAGTACATGAAAAATGACTCATAGGTGCTGATAGGCTGATACAATCAGCCATCCGTACTGCCTGGAAGGACCAAGGACTATCCAGATTGCTCCATCAGGCCATGAAAAATTGACACATACGGACTGATAGGCTGATATGAACAGCCTTGTCTGTACTGACTGGAAGTATTTAACTCAACGGACCATGGACTGTCCATACTGGTCCCATCAGTACATGAAAAAGGACCCATAAGTACCGATATGATGATACGATCAGCCATCCGTACTGCCTGGATGGACCAAGGACTGTCCAAACTAGTCCCATCAGTACATGAAAAATAAACCCTACGTACTGATACAAACAACAATCCATACTGCCTGGATGGACCAAGGACTGTCAAAATTGGTCCCATCAGTAAATGAAAAATAAACCCTACGTACTGAAACGACCAGGAATCCGTACTGCCTTGATTGACTAAGGACTGTCCAGACTGGTCCATTAAGCCATGAAAAATCGACCCATACGTACTGATAGGCTGATATGATCAGCCTTAACCATACTGAATGGAAGGATCAAGGACTGTGCAGACTGGTCCATCAGGCCATGAAAAGTTGACCCATACGTACTGATAGGCTGATATGATCAGCCTTATCCAAACTCAATGGAAGGATTTAACTCAACGGACCATGGACTATCCAAACTGGTCCCATCAGTACATGAAAAATGACCCATACGTACTGATAGTCTGATACGATCAGCCATCCGTACTGCCTGGAAGGACCAAGGACTGTCCAGACTGGTCCATCAGGCCATGAAAATCGACCCATACGTACTGATAGGCTAAAATGATCAACCTTATCCAAACTGAATGGAAGGATTTAAATCAACGGACCATGGACTGTCCGGCCTGGTCCCATCAGTACATGAAAAATGACCCATACGTACAGATAGGCTGATGCGATCCGCCATCCGTACTGCCTGGAAGGACCAAGGACTGTCCTGGCTGGTCTATGAGGCAAAGAAAAATTGACTCTTACATACTGATAGGCTGATATTATCAGCCTTAGCCGTATTGAATGGAAGGATTTAACTCAATAAACAGGCCATGAAAAATTGACTCAAACGTAATGATAGGATGATATGATCAACCTTAACCGTACTTAATGGGAAGATTTAACTCAATGGACCTTGGACTGTCCGGACTGATCCCATTAGTACTTAAAAAATGACCCATACATACTGATAGGCTGATACGATCAGCCATTCGTACTGCATTGAAGGACTAAGGTTTGCTCAGACTGGTCCAACAAACCATGAAAAATCGACCCATACTTACTGATAGACTTATATGATCAGCCTTATCCTTACTGAGTGGAAGGATTTAATTCAACGGATAATGGACTTTCCAGACTGGTCCCATTAGTACAATAAAAATGACCCATACGTACTGATAGGCTGGTCCATCAGGCCATGAAAAATCGACCCATACGTACTGATAGGCTTATATTATCTGCGTTAACCTCGCTGAATGGAAGTATTTAACTCAACGGACCATGGACTGTCCGGACTGGTCCCAACAGTACATGAAAAATGACCCATACGAACTGATAGGCTGGTACGATCATCCATCCATACTGCCTAGAAGGACCAAGGACTGTCCAGACTGGTCCACCATGCCATGAAAAATCAACCCATACGTACTGATAGGCTGAAATGATCAGCCTTATCCAAACTGAATGGAAGGATTTAACTCAACGGACCATGGACTGTCCGGAATGGTCCCATCAGTACATGAAAAATGACCCATCTGTACTGATAGGCTGATACGATCAGCCATTCATACGTCCTAGAAGGACCAAGGACTGTCTAGACTGGTCCATCAAGCCATGAAAAATCGACCCATACGTACTGATAGGCTGAAATGATAAGCCTTATCCAAACTGAATGGAAGGATTTAACTTAACGGACCATTGACTGTCCAGACTGGTCCCATCAGTATATGAAAAATGACTCATACGTACTGATATGATGATACGATCAGCCATACGTACTGCCTGGATGGACCAAGGACTGTCCAGACAGTTCCATCAGGCCATGAAAAGTGGACCCATACGTACTGATAGGCTGATATGAACAGCCTTAACCGTACTGAATGGAAGGATTTAACTCAACGGACCATGGACTGTCTAGACTGGTCCTATCAGTACATGAATGACCAATACGTACTGATAGGCTGATACGATCAGCCATCCGTACTGCCTGGAAGGACCAAGGACTGTCCAGACTGGTCCGTCAGGCCATGAAAAATTGACCAATACGTATTGATAGGCTGATATGAACAGCCTTAACCGTTCTGAATGGAAGTATTTAACTCAACGGACCATGGACTGTCCAGACTGGTCCCATCAGTACATGAAAAGTGACCCATAAGTACTGATATGATGATACGATCAGCCATCCGTACTGCCTGGATGGACCAAGGACTGTCCAAACTGGTCCCATCAGTACATGAAAAATAAACCCTACGTACTGATACAAACAACAATCCATACTGCCTAGATGGACCAAGCACTGTCAAGATTGGTCCCATCAGTACATGAAAAATAAACCCTACGTACTGAAACGACCAGCAATTCGTACTGCCTTGATTGACCAAAGACTGTCCAGACTGGTCCATTAAGCCATGAAAAATCGACCCATACGTACTGATAGGCTGATATGATCAGCCTTAAACCATACTCAATGGAAGGATCAAGGACTGTGCAGACTGGTCCATCTGGCCATGAAAAGTTGACCCATACGTACTGATAAGCTGAAATGATCATCCTAATCAAAACTGAATGGAAGGATTTAACTCAATGAACCATGGACTGTCCGACTGGTCCCATCAGTACATGAAAAATGACCCATACGTACTGATAGGCTGATACGATCAGTCATCCGTATTGCCTGGAAGGACAAAGGACTGTCCAGACTGGTCCATCAGGCCATGAAAATCGACCCATACGTACTGATAGGCTGAAATGATCAACCTTATCCAAACTGAATGGAAGGATTTAATTCAACGGACCATGGACTGTCCGGACTGGTCCCATCAGTACATGAAAAATGACCCATACGTACAAATAGGCTGATGCGATCCGCCATCCGTACTTCCTGGAAGGACCAAGGACTGTCCTGACTGGTCTATGAGGCCATGAAAAATTGACTCGTACATACTGATAGGCGGATATTATCAGCCTTAACCGTACTGAATTGAAGGATTTAACTCAACAAACAGGCCATGAAAAATTGACTCAAACGTACTGATAGGATGATATGATCAACCTTAACCGTACTTAATCGGAAGATTTAACTCAATGGACCATGGACTGTCCGGACTGGTCCCATCAATACATGAAGAATAACCCATACATACTGATAGGCTGATACGATCAGCCATTCGTACTGCATTGAAGGACTAAGGTTTGCTCAGACTGGTCCAACAAACCATGAAAAATCGACCTATACGTACTGATAGGCTTATATGATAAGCCTTATCTGTACTGAGTGGAAGGATATAATTCAACGGATCATGGACTTTCCAGATTGGTCCCATTAGTACAATAAAAATGACCCATATGTACTGATAGGCTGGTCCATCAGGCCATGAAAAATCGACCCATACGTACTGATAGGCTGGTACGATCAGCCATCCGTACTGCCTGGAAGGACCAAGGACTGTCCAGACTGGTCTTTCAGGCCATGAAAATCAACCCATACGTACTGATAGGCTGAAATGATCAACCTTATCCAAACTAAATGGAAGGATTTAATTCAACGGACCATGGACTGTCCGGACTGGTCCCAACAGTACATGAAAATTGACCCATACGTACTGATAGGCTAGTACGATCAGCCATCTGTACTGCCTGGAAGGACCAAGGACTGTCCACACTGGTCCATCAGGCCATGGAAATCGACCCATACATACTGATAGGCTGATGAGATCCGCCATACGTACTGCCTGGAAGGACCAAGGACTGTCTAGACTGGTCTTTCAGGCCATGAAAATCAGCCCATACGTACTGATAGGCTGAAATGATCAACCTTATCCAAACTGAATGGAAGAATTTAATTCAACGGACCATGGACTGTCCGGAATGGTCCAAACTGTACATGAAAAATGACCCATATGTACTGATAGACTGGTACGATCAGCCATTCGTACTGCCTAGAAAGACCAAGGACTGTCCAGACTGGTCCATCAGGTCATGAAAATCGACCCATACATACTGATAGGCTGATGCGATCCTCCATACGTACTGCCCTGAAGGACTAAGGACTGTCAAGACAAGTCTATGAGGCATGAAAAATCGACCCATACATACTAATAGGCTGAAATGATCAGCCTTATCCAAACTGAATGGAAGGATTTAACTTAACGGACTATGGACTGTCCGGACTGGTCGATCAGTACATGAAAAATGACCCATACGTACTGATAGTCTGATACGATCAGCCATTCGTACTTCCAGGAAGAACCAAGGACTGTCAAGACTGGTCAATCATGCCATGAAAAATCGACGCAGATGTACTGATAGGCTGATATGATCAGCCTTAACCGTACTGAATGGAAGGATCTAACTCAACGGACCGACTGTCCAAACTGATCCCATCAGTACATAAAAAATGACCCATACGTACAGATAGGCTGATACGATCAGCCATCCGTACTGCCTGGACGGACCAAGTACTGTCCAGCCTGGTCCATCAGGCCAAGAAAAATTGACCCATGCGTACTGATAGGCTGATATGATCGGCCTATACCTCACTGAATGGAAGAATTTAACTCAATGTACCCTGGACTGTCCGGATTAGTCCCAACAGTACATGAAAAATGACCCATACGTACCGATAGGCTGGTACGATCAGCCATCCGTACTGCCTGGAAGGACCAAGGACTGTCCAGACTGGTCTTTCAGGCTATGAAAATCAACCCATACGTACTGATAGGCTGAAATGATCAACCTTATCCAAACTGAATGGAAGGATTTAATTCAACGGACCATGGACTGTCCGGACTGGTCCCATCAGTACATAAGAAATGACCCATACGTACTGATAGGCTGATGCGATCCACCATCCGTACTTCCTGTAAGGACCAAGGACTATCCAGACTGGTCCATCAGGCCATGAAAAATCGACTCTTACGTACTGATAGGCTGATATGATCAGCCTTAATCGTACTGAATGGAAGGATTTAACTCAACGGACCATGGACTGTCCAAACTGGTCCCATCAGTACATGAAAAATGACCCATACGTACAGATAGGCTGATACGATCAGCCATCCGTACTGCCTGGAAGGACCAAGGACTGTCCAGACTGGTCTTTCAGGCCATGAAAATCAACCCATACGTACTGATAGGCTGAAATGATCAACCTTATCCAAACTAAATGGAAGGATTTAATTCAACGGACCATGGACTGTCCGGACTGGTCCCAACAGTACATGAAAAATGACCCATACGTACTGATAGGCTAGTACGATCAGCCATCTGTACTGCCTGGAAGGACCAAGGACTGTCCACACTGGTCCATCAGGCCATGGAAATCAACCCATACGTACTGATAGGCTGATGAGATCCGCCATACGTACTGCCTGGAAGGACCAAGGACTGTCTAGACTGGTCTTTCAGGCCATGAAAATCAGCCCATACGTACTGATAGGCTGAAATGATCAACCTTATCCAAACTGAATGGAAGAATTTAATTCAACGGACCATGGACTGTCCAGAATGGTCCCATCAGTACATGAAAAATGACCCATACGTACTGATAGGCTGATACGATCAGCCATCCGTATTGCCTGGAAGGACAAAGGACTGTCCAGACTGGTCCATCAGGCCATGAAAATCGACCCATACGTACTGATAGGCTGAAATGATCAACCTTATCCAAACTGAATGGAAGGATTTAATTCAACAGACCATGGACTGTCCGGACTGGTCCCATTAGTACATGAAAAATGACCCATACGTACAGATAGGCTGATGTAATCCGCCATCCGTACTTCCTGGAAGGACCAAGGACTGTCCTGACTGGTCTATGAGGCCATGAAAAATTGACTCGTACATACTGATAGGCTGATATTATCAGCCTTAACCGTACTGAATTGAAGGATTTAACTCAACAAACAGGCCATGAAAAATTGACTCAAACGTACTGATAGGATGATATGATCAACCTTAACCGTACTTAATCGGAAGATTTAACTCAATGGACCATGGACTGTCCGGACTGGTCCCATCAATACATGAAGAATAACCCATACGTATTGATAGGCTGATACGATCAGCCATTCATACTGCATTGAAGGACTAAGGTTTGCTCAGACTGGTCCAACAAACCATGAAAAATCGACCCATACGTACTGATAGGCTTATATGATAAGCCTTATCTGTACTGAGTGGAAGGATATAATTCAACGGATCATGGACTTTCCAGATTGGTCCCATTAGTACAATAAAAATGACCCATACGTACTGATAGGCTGGTCCATCAGGCCATGAAAAATCGACCCATACGTACTGATAGGCTG
>MU106239.1:55606-68405 GCA_012274485.2 Sinapis alba
ATTTTTCATGGCCTCTTGGGCCAGTCGGTACAGTCTTTGGTCCTTCCAGGCAGTATGGATGGCTGAACTTATCATCCTATCAGTACGTATGGGTCATTTTTCATGTACTGTTAGGACCAGTCCGTACAGTCCATGGTCCGTTGAGTTAAATCCTTCAATTCAGTACAGTTAAGGCTAATCATATCAGCATATCAGTACGTATGAGTCGATTTTTCATGGCCTGATGGACCAGTCTGGACAGTCCTTTGTCCTTCCAGGCAGTACGGATGGCTGCTCGTACCAGCCTATCATTACGTATGGGTCATTTTTAATGTACTAATGGGACCAGTCTGGACAGTCCATGGTCTATTGGATTAAATCCTTCCATTCAGTACGGCTAAGGCTGATCATATAAGCATATCAGTACGTATGGGTCGATTTTTCATGGCATGTTTGACCAGTATGGGCAGACCCTTGTCCTTCAAGGCAGTACGGATGGCTGATCGTATCAGCCTATCAGTATGTATGGGTCATTTTTTAAGTACTGATGGGACTAGTCCGTACAGTCCATGGTCCGTTGAGTTAAATCCTTCCATTCAGTGCGGTTAAGGCTGATCATATCAGCCTATCAGTACGTATGAGTCGATTTTTCATGGCTTGATGGATTAGTCTAGACAGTCCTTGGTCCTTCCAGGCAGTACGAATGGCTGATCGTATCAGCCTATCAGTACGTATGGGTCATTTTTTATGTACTAATGGGACCAGTATGGACAGTCCATGGTCCGTTGAGTTAAATCCTTCTATTCAGTTCTGATAATGCTTATCATTTCAGTCTATCTGTATGTATGGGTCGATTTTTCATGGCCTTATGGACCAGTCTTGACAGTCCTTGGTCCTTCTAGGCAATACGGATGGCTGATCGTACCAGCCTATCAGTACATATGGGTCATTTTTCATGTACTGTTGTGACCAGTATGGACAGTCCGTGGTCCGTTGAGTTAAATACCTTCCATTCAGTACGGTTAAGGCTGATCATATCAGCCTTTCAGTACGTATGGGTCTATTTTTCATGGCCTGATGGACCAGTCTGGACAGTCCTTGGTCCTTCCAGGCAGTACGGATGGCTGACAGTGTCAGCCTATCAGTACGTATGGGTCATTTTTCAAGTACTGATGGGACCAGTCCGGACAGTCCATGGTCCGTTGAGTTATATCCTTCCATTCAGTTTGGATAAGGCTAATCACATCAGCCTATCAGTATGTATGGGTCAATTTTTCATGGCCTCTTGGGCCAGTCGGTACAGTCTTTGGTCCTTCCAGGCAGTACGAATGGCTGAACTTATCATCCTACCAGTACGTATGGGTCATTTTTCATGTACTGTTGGGACCAGTCCGGACAGTCCATGGTCCGTTGAGTAAAACCTTCCATTAAGTAAGGCTAACGATGATCATATAAGCCAATCAGTACCTATGGGTTGATTTTTCACGGCCTGATGGACCAGTCTGGACAGTCCTTGGTCCATCCAGGCAGTGCGGATGCTTGATTGTATCATCATATCAGTACGTGTTGGTCATTTTTCATGTACTGATGGGGCCAGTCTGGATAGTCCATGGTCCGTTGAGTTAAATCCTTCTATTCAGTTTGGATAATGCTTATCATTTCAGCCTATCAGTATGTATGGGTCGATTTTTCATGGCCTGATGGACCAGTCTTGACAGTCCTTGGTCATTCCAGGCAATACGGATGGCTGATCGTACCAGCCTGTCAGTACATATGGGTCATTTTTCATGTACTGTTGTGACCAGTCTGGACAGTCCGTGGTCCGTTGAGTTAAATCCTTCCGGTCAGTACGGTTAAGGCTAATCATATCAGCCTATCAATACGTATGGGTTGATTTTTCATGGCCTCTTGGGCCAGTCGGTACAGTCTTTGGTCCTTCCAGGCAGTACGGATGGCTGAACTTACCATCCTATCAGTACGTATGGGTCATTTTTCATGTACTGTTGGGACCAGTCCAGACAGTCCATGGTCTGTTGAGTTAAATCCTTCAATTCAGTACAGTTAAGGCTAATCATATAAGCATATCAGTACGTATGAGTCGATTTTTCATGGCATGTTGGACCAGTATGGGCAGACCCTTGTCCTTCANCGGATGGCTGAACTTACCATCCTATCAGTACGTATGGGTCATTTTTCATGTACTGTTGGGACCAGTCCAGACAGTCCATGGTCTGTTGAGTTAAATCCTTCAATTCAGTACAGTTAAGGCTAATCATATAAGCATATCAGTACGTATGAGTCGATTTTTCATGGCATGTTGGACCAGTATGGGCAGACCCTTGTCCTTCAAGGCAGTACGGATGGCTGCTCGTACCAGCCTATCATTATGTATGGGTCATTTTTAATGTACTAATGGGACCAGTCTGGACAGTCAATGGTCCATTGGATTAAATCCTTCCATTCAGTACGGCTAAGGCTGATCATTTCAGCCTATCAGTACGTATGATTCGATTTTTCATGGCATGATGGAGAGAGTCCTTGGTCCTTCCAGGCAATACAGATGGCTGATCGTACCAGCCTATCAGTACATATGGGTCATTATTCATGTACTGTTTCGACCAGTCTGGACAGTCCATGGTCCGTTGAGTTAAATCCTTCCATTCAGTACGGTTAAGGCTGATCATATCAACCTATCAATACGTATCGGTCAATTTTTCATGGCCTGATGGACTAGGCTGGACAGTACTTTGTCTATCCAGGCAGTAAGGATTGCTGATCGTACCAGCGTATCAGTACATATGGGTCATTTTTCATTGCCTGATGGACAAGTCTGGATAGTCCTTGGTCCTTCCAGGCAATACATATAGTTGATCGTACCAGCTTATCAGTACATATGGGTCATTTTTCATGTATTGTTGTGACCAGTGTGGACAGTCCATGGTCCATTGAGTTAAATCCTTCCATTCAGTACGGTTAAGGCTGATCATATCAACCTATCAATACGTATCGGTTAATTTTTCATGGCCTGATGGACCAGGCTGGACAGTACTTGGTCTACCCAGGCAGTACGAATGGCTGATCGTATCAGCCTATCAGTACATATGGGTCATTTTTCATGTACTGTTGTGACCAGTCTGGAGACTCCATGGTCCGTTGAGTTAAATCCTTCCATTCATTACAGTTAAGGCTGATCATATTAGACTATCAATACGTATGGGTTGATTTTTCATGGCCTGATGAACCAGGCTGGACTGTACTTGGTCCATCCAGGCAGTACGGATGGCTTATTTTATCAGCCTATATGTACATATGGGTCATTTTTAATGTACCGATGGGACCAGTCCGGACAGTCCACGATCTGTTGAGTTAAATCCTTCCATTCAGTGCGGTTAAGGCTGATCATATCAGCCTATCATTTCGTTTGAGTTGATTTTTCTTGGCTTATGGACCAGTCTGGACAGTCCTTGGTCCTTCCAGGCAGTATGAATAGCTGATCGTATCGGCCTATCAGTACGTATGGGTCATTTTTCATGTACTGATGGGACCAGTCCAAACAGTCCATGGTCCGTTGAGTTAAATCCTTCCATTAGGTTTCGATAGTGCTGATCATTTCAGCCTATCAGTACGTATGGGTCAATTTTTCATTGCCTGATGGACCAGTCTGGACAGTCCCTTGTCCTTCCAGGCAATACGGATGGTTGATCGTACCGGCTTATCAGTACATATGGGTCATTTTTCATGTACTGTTGTGACCAGTATGGACAGTCTATGGTCCGTTGAGTTAAATCCTTCCATTCAGTACGGTTAAGGCTGATCATATCAACCTATCAACACATATCGGTCGATTTTTCAAGGCCTGATGGACCAGGCTGGACAATACTTGGTCTATCCAGGCAGTACGGATGGCTGATCGTATCATCCTATCAGTACATATGGGTCATTTTTCATTTCATGTTGTGACCAGTCTGGACAGTCCATGGTCGGTTGAGTTAAATCCTTCCATTCAGTACGGATAAGGCTGATCATATCAGCCTATCAATACGTATGGGTCGATTTTTCATGGCCTGATGGACCAGGCTGGACAGTACTTGGTCCTTCCAGGCAGTACGGATGGTTGATGGGACAAGTTTGGACAGTCCATGGTCCGTTGAGTTAAATCCTTCAATTCAGTACGGTTGAGGCTAATCATATCAGCCTATCAGTTTGTATGGGTCGATTTTTCATGGCCTCTTGGGCCAGTCGGTACAGTCTTTGGTCCTTCCAGCCAGTACGGATGGCTGAACTTATCATCCTATCAGTACGTATGGGTCATTTTTCATGTACTGTTGGGACCAGTCTGGACAGTCCATGGTCTGTTGAGTTAAGTCCTTCCATTCAGTACAGTTAAGGCTTATCATATTAGCCTATTAGTACGTATGAGTCGATTTTTCGTGGCCTGACGGACCAGTCTGGACAGTCCTTTGTCCTTCTGGGCACTACGGATGGCTGCTCGTACCAGCCTATCATTATGTATGGGTCATTTTTAATGTACTAATGGGACCAGCCTGTTGAGTCCATGGTCCATTGGATTAAATCCTTCAATTTAGTACGGATAAGTCTGATCATATAAGCGTATTAGTACGTATGGGTCAATTTTTCATGGCCTGTTGGACCAGTCTGGGCAGACCTTTGTCCTTGAAGGCAGTACGGATGGCTGATCGTATCAGCCAGCCTATCATTACGTATGGGTCATTTTTCAAGTACTGATGGGACCAGTCCGGACAGTCGATGGTCCGTTGAGTTAAATCCTTCCATTCAGTGCGGTTAAGGTTGATCATATCAGCCTGTCAATACATATGAGTCAATTTTTCATGGCTTGATGGACCAGTCTGGACAATCCTTGGTCCTTCCATGCAGTACGAATGGCTGATCGTATCAGCCTATAAGTACATATGAGTCATTTTTCATGTACTGATGGGACCAGTCCTGACAGTCCATGGTCCGTTGAGTTAAATCCTTCCATTCAGTTTGGATAAGGTTGATCATTTCAGCCTATCAGTACGTATGGGTCGATTTTTCATGGCATGATGAACAAGTCTGGAGAGTCCTTGGTCCTTCCAGGCAATACGGATGGCTGATCGTACCAGCCTATCAGTACATATGGGTCATTTTTCATGCACTGTTGGGACAAGTCTGGACAGTCCATGGTCCGTTGTGTTAAATCCTTCCATTCAGTACGGTTAAGGCTGATCATATCGCCTATCAGTACGTATGGGTCAATTTTTAATGGCCTGATGGACCAGGCTGGACAGTACTTGGTCCATCCAGGCAGTACGGATGGCTGATTGTATCAGCCTATCTGTACGTATGGGTCAATTTTGAAGTACTGATTGGACCAGTCCGGACAGTCCATGGTCCGTTGAGTTAAATCCTTCTATTCAGTGAGGTTAAGGCTGATTATATCAGCTTATCAGCACATATGAGTAGATTTTTCTTGGCTTGATGGACTAGTCTGGACAGTCCTTGGTCCTTCTAGGCAGTACGAATGGCTGATCGTACCATCCTTTAAGTAAGTATGGGTCATTTTTCATGTACTGTTGGGACCAGTCCGAAGAGTCCATGGTCCGTTGAGTGAAATCCTTCGATTCAGTAAGGTTAAGGATGATCATATCAGACTTTCAGTACCTATGGGTCGATTTTTCATGGCCTGATGGACCAGTCTGGACAGTCCTTGGTCCATCCAGGCAGTACAGATGGCTGATTGCATCATCATATCAATATGTATGGGTCATTTTTAATGTACTTATGGGACCAGTCCGGACAAGCCATGGTCCGTTGAGTTAAATCCTTCCATTCAGTACGGATAAGGCTTATCATAACAGCCTATCAGTACGTATGGGTCTAATTTTCATGGCCTGATGGACCAGTCGGGGCAGTCCTTGGTACTTCCAGGCAGTACGGATGCCTGATCATATCAGCCTATCAATATGTATGGGTCATTTTTCATGTACTGATGGGACCAGTCTGGACAGTCCATGGTCCGTTAAGTTATATCCTTCTATTCAGTACGGTTAAGGCTGATCATATAAGCCTTTTAGTACGTATTGGTCGATTTTTCATGACCTGATGGACCAGTCTGGACAGTCCTTGGTCCATCCAGGCAGTACGGATAGTTCATCGTATCAGCCTATCAGTACGTATGGTTCATTTTTCAAGTACTAATGGGACCAGTCTGGACAGTCCATGGTCTGTGGAGTTAAGTCCTTCCATTCAGTACAAATAAGGCCGATCATATTAGCCTATCAGTACGTATGAGTCGATTATTCTTAACTTGATGGACTAGTCTGGACAGTCCTTGGTCCTTCTAGGCAGTACGAATGGCTGATCGTATCATCCTATCAGTAAGTATGGGTAATTTTTCATGTAATGTTGGGACCAGTCCGGACAGTCCATGGTCCGTTGAGTTAAATCCTTCGATTCAGTAAGGTTAAGGATGATCATATCAGCCTATCAATACGTATGGGTCGGTTTTTCATGGCCTGATGGACCAGGCTGGACAGTCCCTGGTCCTTCCAGGCAGTACGGATGGCTGATCGTATCAGCCTATCAGTACGTATGGGTCATGTTTCAAGTACTGATGGAACCAGTTTGGACAGTCCATGGTCCATTGAGTTAAATCCTTTCATTCAGTACGGTTAAGGCTAATCAGATCAGCCTATCAGTACATATGGGTCGATTTCTCATGGCCTCATGGGCCAGTCTGTACAGTCTTTGGTCCTTCCAGGCAGTACGGATCACTGAACTTATCATCCTATCAGTACATATGGGTCATTTTTCATGTACTGTTGGGACCAGTCCAGACAGGCCATGGTCCGTTGAGTTAAATCCTTCCATTCAGTAAGGTTAGGGATGATCATATCAGCCTATCAGTACCTATGGGTTGATTTTTCATGGCCTAATGGACCAGTCTGGACAGTCCTTGGTCTATCCGGGCAGTACGGATGGCTGATTGTATCATCATATCAGTACGTATGGGTCATTTTTCATGTACTGATGGGACCAGTCCGGACAATCCATGGTTGGTTGAGTTAAATCCTTCCATTCAGTATGGATAAGGCTGATCATATCGGCCTATCAATACGTATGGGTCGATTTTTCATGGCCTGATGGACCAGGCTGGACAGTACTTGGTCCTTCCAGGCAGTACGGTTGGTTGATGGGACATGTTTGGACAGTCCATGGTCCATTGAGTTAAATCCTTCCATTCAGTACGGTTAAGGCTAATCATATCAGCCTATCAGTACGTATGGGTCGATTTTTCATGGCCTCTTCGGCCAGTTGGTACAGTCTTTGGTCCTTCCAGGCAGTACGGATGGCTGAACTTATCATCCTATCAGTACGTATGGGTCATTTTTCATGAACTGTTGGGACCAGTCCGGACAGTCTATGGTCCATTGAGTTAAATCCTTCAATTCAGTACAGTTAAGGCTAATCATATCAGCCTATCAGGACGTATGAGTCGATTTTTCATGGCCTGATGGACCAGTCTAGACAGTCCTTTGTCCTTCCAGGCAGTACGGATGGCTGCTTGTACCAGCCTATCATTACGTATGGGTCATTTTTAATGTACTAATGGGACCAGTCTGGACAGTCCATGGTCCATTGGATTAAATCCTTCCATTCAGTACGGCTAAGGCTGATCATATAAGCCTATTAGTACGTATGGGTCGATTTTTCATGGCATGTTGGACCAGTATGGGCAGACCCTTGTCCTTCAAGGCAGTACGTATGGCTGATCGTATCAGTATGTATGGGTCATTTTTCAAGTACTGATGGGACCAGTCCGTACAGTCCATGGTCTGTTGAGTTAAATCCTTCCATTTAGTGCGGTTAAGGCTGATCATATCAGCCTATCAGTATGTATGAGTTGATTTTTCATGGCTTGATGGATTAGTCTGGACAGTCCTTGGTCCTTCCAGGCAGTACGAATGGCTGATCATATCAGCCTATCAGTACGTTTGGGTCATTTTTTATGTACTAATGGGACCAATATGGACAGTCCATGGTCCGTTGAGTTAAATCCTTCTATTCAGTTCTGATAATGCTTATCATTTCAGTCTATCAGTACGTATGGGTCGATTTTTCATGGCCTTATGGACCAGTCTTGACAGTCCTTGGTCCTTCTAGGCAATACGGATGGCTGATCGTACCAGCCTATCAGTACATATGGGTCATTTTTTATGTACTGTTGTGACCAGTCTGGACAGTCCGTGGTCCGTTGAGATAAATCCTTCCATTCAGTTTTGATAAGGCTGATCATATCAGCCTATCAGTACATATGGGTCAATATTTGATGGCCTGATGAACCAGTCTGGACGTTCCTTGGTCCATCCAGGCAGTACGGATGGCTGATTGTCTCATCATATCAGTACGTATGGGTCATTTTTCATGTACTGATGGGACCACTCCGGACATTCCATGGTCCGTTGAGTTAAATCCTTCCATTCAGTACGGATAAGGCTGATCATATAAGCCTATCAGTACGTATGGGTCTATTTTTCATGGCCTGATGGATTAGTGTGGACAGCCTTGGTCCTTCCAGGCAGTACGAATTGCTGATTGTATCAGCCTATCAGTACGTATGGGTCATTATTCATGTACTGATGGGACCAGTCTGAACAGTCCATGGTCCGTTGAGTTAAATACTTCCATTCAGTTTGGAAAATGTTGATCATTTCAGCCTATCAGTACGCATGGGTCGATTTTTCATGGCCTGATAGACCAGTCTGGACAGTCCTTGGTCCTTCCAGGCAATACGGATGGCTGATCGTACCAGCCTATCAGTACATATGGATCATTTTTCATGTACTGTTGTGACCAGTCTGGACTGCCATGGTCCGTTGAGTTAAATCCTTCCATTCAGTACGGTTAAGGCTGACCATATCAGCCTATCAATACGTATGGGTCGATTTTTCATGGCCTGATGGACCAGGCTGGACAGTACTTGGTCCATCCAGGCAGTACGGATGGCTGATTGTATCATCATATCAGTACGTATGGGTCATTTTTCATGTACTGATGGGACCAGTCCGGACAGTCCATGGTCCGTTGAGTTAAATCCTTCAATTCAGTACGGTTAAGGCTAATCATATCAGCCTATCAGTACGTATGGGTCGATTTTTCATGGCGTCTTGGGCCAGTCGGTACAGTCTTTGGTCCTTCCAGGCAGTACGGATGGCTGAACTTATCATCCTATCAGTACGTATGGGTCATTTTTCATGTACTGTTGGGACCAGTCTGGACAGTCCATGGTCTGTTGAGTTAAGTCCTTCCATTCAGTACAGTTAAGGCTGATCATATTAGCCTATCAATACGTATGAGTCGATTTTTCATGGCCTGATGGACAAGTCTGGACAGTCCTTTGTCCTTCCAGGCAGTACGGATGGCTGCTCGTACCAGCCTATCAATACGTATGGGTCATTTTTAATGTACTAATGGGACCAGCCTGTTGAGTCCATGGTCCATTGGATTAAATCCTTCAATTTAGTACGGATCATACAAGTGTATTAGTACGGATGGCTGAACTTATCATCCTATCAGTACATATGGGTCATTTTTCATGTACTGTTGTGACCAGTCTGGAGACTCCATGGTCCGTTGAGTTAAATCCTTCCATTCAGTACGGTTAAGCTAATCATATCAGACTATCAATACGTATGGGTTGATTTTTCATGGCCTGATGGACCAGGCTGGACAGTACTTGGTCCATCCAGGCAGTACGGATGGCTGATCGTATCAGCCTATCTGTACATATGGGTCATTTTTCATGTACTGATGCGACCAGGCCGGACAGTCAACGATCTGTTGAGTTAAATCCTTCCATTCAGTGCGGTTAAGACTGATCATATCAGCCTATCATTACGTTTGCGTCGATTTTTCTTGGCTTATGGACCAGTCTGGACAGTCCTTGGTCCTTCCAGACAGTAGGCTGATCGTATCAGCCTATCAGTACGTATGGGTCATTTTTCATGTACTGATGGGACCAATCCAGACAGTCCATGGTCCGTTGAGTTAAATCTTTCCATTCAGTTTCGATAATGCTGATCATTTCAGCCTATCAGTACGTATGGGTCGATTTTTCATTGCCTGATTGACCAGTATGGACAGTCCCTTGTCCTTCCAGGCAATACGGATGGTTGATCGTACCAACTTATCAGTACATATGGGTCATTTTTTATGTACTGTTGTGACCAGTCTGGACAGTCCGTGGTCCGTTGAGTTAAATCCTTCCATTCAGTACGGTTAAGGCTGATCATATCAACCTATCAATACGTATCGGTCGATTTTTCATGGCCTGATGGACCAGGCTGGACAGTACTTGGTCTATCCAGGTAGTACGGATGGCTGATCGTCTCAGCCTATATGTACGTATGGGTCAATTTTCAAGTACTTATTAAACCAGTCCGGACAGTCCATGGTCCGTTGAGTTAATTCCTTCCATTCAGTACAGTTAAGGCTGATCATATCAGACTATCGATACGTATGGGTTGATTTTTCATGGCCTGATGGACCAGGCTGGACAGAACTTGGTCCATCCAGGCAGTACGGATGGCTGATCGTATCAGCCTATCAGTACGTATGGGTCGATGGGACTAGTTTGGACAGTCCATGGTACGTTGAGTTAAATCCTTCCATTCAGTACGGTTAAGTCTAATCAGATCAGCCTATCAGTACGTATGGGTCGATTTTTCATGGCCTGATGGGCCAGTCGGTAAAGTCTTTGGTCCTTCCAGACAGTACGGATGGCTGATCGTATCATCCTATCTGTGCGTATGGGTAATTTTTCATGTACTGATGGGACCAGTCTGGATAGTACATGGTCCGTTGAGTTAAATCCTTCCATTCAGTTTTGATAAGGCTGATCATATTAACCTATCAGTACATATGGGTCAATTTTTGATGGCCTGATGGACCAGTTTGGACAGTCCTTGGTCCATCCAGGCAGTATGGATTGCTGATTGTATCATCATATCAGTACGTATGGGTCATTTTTCATGTACTGATGGGTCCAATCCTGACAGTCCATGGTCCATGGAGTTAAATCCTTCAACTCAGTTTGGATAATGCTGATCATTTCAGCCTATTAATACGTATAGGTAAATTTTTCATGGCCTGATGGACCAGTCTGGACAGTCCTTGGTCCTTCCAGGCAATACGGATGGCTGATCGTACCAGCCTATCAGTACATATGGGTCATTTTTCAGATACTGATGTGACCAGTCTGGATAGTCCATGGTCCGTTGAGTTAAATTCTTCCATTCAGTACAGTAAGGCTGATCATATTAGACAATCAATACGTATGGGTCGACTTTTTATGGCCTGATGGACCAGGCTGGACAGAACTTGGTACATCCAGGCAGTACGGATGTACTGATGGGACCAGTTTGGACAGTCCATGGTATGTTAAGTTAAATCCTTCCATTCAGTACGGTTAAGGCTAATCAAATCAGCCTATCACTACTATGGGTCAATTTTTCATGGCCTGATGGGCCAGTCGGTATAGTCTTTGGTCCTTCCAGACAGTACATATGGCTGATCGTATCATCCTATCAGTACGTATGGGTCATTTTTCATGTACTGATGGGACCAGCCTGGATACTACATGGTCCGCTGAGTTAAATCCTTCCATTCAGTTTTTATAAGGCTGATCATATAAGCCTATCAGTACGTATGAGTCAATTTTTCATGGCATGTTGGACCAGTATGGGCAGACCCTTGTCCTTCAAGGCAATACGGATTACTGATCGTATCAGCCTATCAGTATGTATGGGTCATTTTTCAAGTACTGATGGGACCAGTCTGTACAGTCCATGGTCCGTTGAGTTAAATCCTTCCATTCAGTGCGGTTAAGGCAGATCATATCAGCCTATCAGTACGTATGAGTCGATTTTTCATGGCTTGATGGATTAGTGTGGACAGTCCTTGGTCCTTCCAGGCAGTACGAATGGCTGATCGTATTAACCTATCAGTATGTATGGGTCATTTTTCATGTACTGATGGGACCAGTCCGAACAGTCCATGCTCCGTTGAGTTAAATACTTCCATTCAGTTTGGATAATGCTGATCATTTCAGCCTATCAGTATGTATGGGTCGATTTTTCATGGCCTGATGGACCAGTCTGGACAGTCCTTGGTCCTTCCAGGAAATAAGGATGGCTGATCGTACCAGCCTATAAGTACATATGGGTCATTATTCATGTACTATTGTGACCAGTCTGGACAGTCCATGGTTTGTTGAGTTAAATCATTCCATTCAGTATGGTTAAGGCTGATCATATCAGCCTATCAATACATATGGGTCGATTTTTCATGGCCTGATGGACCAGGTTGGACAGAACTTGGTCCTTCCAGGCAATACGGATGGCTGATCGTACCAGCTTATCAGTACATGTGGGTCATTTTTCATGTACTGTTATGACCAATCTGGATAGTCCGTGGTCCGTTGAGTTAAATCCTTCCATTCAGTACGGTAAGCCTGATCATATCAGACTATCAATACGTATGGGTCAACTTTTTATGGCCTGATGGACCAGGCTGGACAGAACTTGGTCCATCCAGGCAGTACAGATGGCTGATCGAATCAGCTTATCAGTACGTATGGGTCATTTTTCATATACTGATGGGACCAGTTTGGACAGTCCATGGTATGCTGAGTTAAATCCTTCCATTCAGTACGGTTAAGGCTAATCAGATCAGCCTATCAGTACTATGGGTCAAGTTTTCATGGCCTGATGGGCCAGTCAGTACAGTCTTTGGTCCTTCTAGACAATACGGATGGCTG